>KZ994661.1:0-10346 GCA_003614705.1 Blyttiomyces helicus | reverse complement strand
GGGAAGTGACAGGAACAAAGGGGGAAGGGACGGAAGGAAGGGGTTGTGAGGTTTCGGGATAAACCTAAGACGGAAGTTGGTGGGCACAACCCTGATTCAATTGTCCCCTCTTCTTCTTGTTCGCAATCTCCAGATATCATGTCCACGACAAATGTGTCCTACTTGTCCAACTCCCCCGCATATGTATCAGCTCAATCCGCTCGCTAGTCCACTCCACGGGCCGAATCCTCAGCCCCAAACTCTATCACCCGACCTCCTCTTTTCTCGTTGAATTCACAACGACATATGTTGGAAGGAATGTGGTCACCGTCATCCGCATCTTCCTCCCAAGCTCGATAGCCATTGCTAGCGGAAGATATAGAGGTGTGTTATTTTTGAGTGGCTTCCGGGCTGAAAGAAAGGTGTCGCAGTCTTCAGCGCGACTCGAAAATTGATGTGGAATCTTCTCTTTACAGCAAGGAGCAGAGAGCCCGTCCATCCCCCGTCGACACCAACTCGCTTCCCTTCCGATGCAGGAACGATTCTTGGAGGGGCTGCAGAAGCTCGTCTTTACGGGGATGAGGACATCTTGCACCTTTTTGCTGGTTTCTGAATTGGTTACGGACAAGACAAGGTGAATTTTGCGCAAAAACATAGGCAGCGTTAATGCTCATGATCCTACATCTTTTGCTTATTTACCCTTTGTTGAACATTTACGGTGCAAGGTAAGGGGGTGGACCCAACTGGCCCGCCCCTGTCTTCTGTCTACGCCTTGCGGAAAATCTTGCGTAACTTTTTTTGGGACAGAATCGTTTTCGTAGACGTCGGCCACTCCATACTGTATCCAGGGGGGTTCAGCTTAAGGTATTCTGTATATCTGCGAAATTGATGAGAGCTCCGGCTGTAAAAAAAAATAAAGCAGGAGGCTTTGAGTTTTATTCTGATGGGAGTGGTGACTGGCGCTGCATAGTTAAATTGGGAGCTCATTTTACCAACTTGTAGTTGTTCCTATTGAAGTCTTTCCTGCCTCCTTATCCTCCAGATCCAGTACTCGAAAACGGGAAAAGGTTCTGGGAGCAAAACCGCTGTCAAGCACGGCACTTTCAATAACTCCGCGTGGAAGTATCTCGAGAAGAAATGTGGCTGCAACGCATGTCAGATCGGATGAGTTCGGATCCCTCGCTCCCCCCTTTGAAGTCCTAGTTGGCTTGCACTTTGTTTGCCTTCCATATACTGATTCGTGAGGCTCTATGTCCTCTGCCTCAATTATTAAGTCCTGTCCATTCCCCACCGTCTGGCAGATTTTTCCAGGCTATTGCGCACTTAAACTGCCCGGCTAAAAGTGCCGCAGGTGTACATGTCTGTTCGGTCAAGAGAGTTTTGAGGAAGTTTAATGTGATCAACCGACGTAAATCGGCGTTCTATGACAGCGAGGGGAAAATGGAGGAAAACAACCAAAGTTGGAAGTTGCAAGAGAGGCGCCAACAAGGATAAATGAGGGGGTTACTGAAGGCATCGAAGAGGGCGAAGGAACCACCACAGCTTCTGGAAGGAAGTGCTGGTATGATTGCAGGGAAAGCATCTGACCAGAGACCACAGGTCTATAAGTCGTCGCTATGTACAATGTAGATGGGAAGGACAAGGGGAGCACAGAAATCCCTCAATTGGAGCGAACTTAAACCAGGTTCAGAGATTAGTGCAACAAGTGAAGTCCGAAGATGGACGAGGAACAAAGAAGGTTCCCGCCTTCAATCATCTCATGACCGCGTGGTCCCATACTCTCAGTAAATTCCACTAATTAATCCCACACCATCAGCAGAGGGAAACAAGGATACAAAGGAGTCAAAAAGGGCACAATTCGTCACACCCCCCGTAGATTTTTGTGGCAGGCAGAGGAGGCAGTGGAATCTATTTGAAGCATGTAGGAATCCGGGATTTTGGAGGAGCAGAGATTGGTAGCCTCACAGGATTTGAGGTTTGTTCATTCATGGAGAAAGAATCGGGACTTCTTCTAGGAAGAGGAGTGCGACTTCGAGGAAAAGGAGTAGCGCAATTTTATCCTCAAGGTTTGGGCTAAGATAATTTTAGAATGAAGGTTTGGAAGATTTAGCAAGGGAGATAAAAGACGGTTACAGGGTATGCCGTTCCACCCTCTTGCGTAGCAACACAGAGGCTTAGGGAAACCTGTTACACCCTTCTTGTGTTGCAATGTGTGCGGTTGTTTCTCCGGGCTGCCATGAACGACTTTCCGGTGGATTTCCGGGCCCTCACGAGATAGCTCTCAAGTCATCCTAAAATTCTCTGGTTTCCTCTTGCATTGTAACATGTGCGGTTCTTCTCCTAGTCTTCACAAGCTATACTTCCGGAGGAGTACTGGACCGTCACGAGCAAACTCTCTGGTTGTCCTAAGATTCTCTGGCTCCCTCTTGCGTCACAATGCATGTGGTTATTCCCCGGATTGTCCCAAGCAATAATTCCAGGGGAGTACTGTGCCATCACGAAGAAGCTCTTTGGTCGTCCTAGGGTTCTCAGTTCCCTCTTGGATCATAACGCGTGCAGTCGCAGTGTTTTCTGGCGCTCTCTTGCGTCAAAATGTGTGCGTTATTCCCATGTGACACAAGGGCTACATCCAGGGGCACTTGGAGCCCTAAATGGTCAACGGTCATGCCATAGGGTTATTCTGCTCCCTCATGCGTCATAAAAAGTACAGTTGTGGGTTTATCCGGCACCCTCTTTTGGTGTCACGCAGGGAGCTATAGAGTTCATGTCTCTGGCCTGAAGGTTAAGGCCATTTCTAGCGCTTTCTCTTGCCACGAAGTCGCGGTCACACCCCAAAATGACACAGAGATAACACTTAACAACAACTCATCATATTTGGATGACACAAAAGACTAAGCAGAGGTAATATTGACGAGGCTCTTAGATTGATGTCAGGGAGGAGTAGAAGGCCGCTTTGGGTTCGTGTCGACAGCTGGGAGTCATTTCGTTTTGAGGTTGAGAATGTGGTTGGAGTCGGAGTAGACAGTACCGACGGACTTTTTTCTGGGTGAGCTGCAAGGAGAAGAGGGAAAGTGTGTTTGTTGAGCCAGTTCTCGTATGCTTCGGTATCCTTGATGTTATGAAATTCGAGCCATTGGTTGTCCGCGTCCGGGTAGCTGAGCCATTTGACGAGGTAGAAATAAATGTAGAATCCGTCCTTGCTTTATCTGCCTTGGTCTTTGACATTGATGATCTTCTTGATGGTCCATTTGTCTTCTCTAGGTCAATAAGAGCTGGGTATTATACGATGTCGATGTGGTGATGCATGGAAGAGTTTGGCTGGATGAATGGCCTTAAGATGTTGACATGGAAGTACGACCAGATCTGGTGGATGCTGCTAGTCATGATGACGAGCTTGTATATGTCCCGAGTCGGGCAGGCAGATTATCTTAAAGGGGCCTGCCCAGCGAGCAATGAGCTTTTTCCGGTAGCGAGGTCTTGAGCGGAATTGTCATGCCAGTGATGTTCAGGAGGACTTTGTCTCTGGCTTTGTAGAAGATAGGCTTGCGCTTCTGATTGTAGGAGCTACCATACCGGTCTTGTGCCTGTCCGAGGGCCACTTCCATGATCGCCATGATGTCCTTCTGTTCTTGGGCGAATTTGAGCAGTTGCTTACTGGTGGTGGATTTGCTCATAGCCAGGATTTGATCTTCCGGCCTTCTGAATTCGAGGGAGTTGGGGACAGCCTCGTTCCATGAAGAACAGGGGTAGATCAAGGTCTCTGGTAGGTGTGGTGTTCATATTGAATTCGAGGCAAGGCAGGAGTCTTGACCAGTTGTCTCCGGCTCAGTTGAGGTAAGGCTTAAGAACTATTTTCACTGTCTGGATCATTCGTTCCAACTTGCCGTCAGGCTGCTGGTGGCAAGCCATCGCAACGTTGTTTTTGATGCAGGAAAGTTTGGCCAATGCTTGCCAAAAGGCAGACATGACTTTGGCCTCATGGTTGGCAACGAAGACCTAAGGGCAGCTGACCTGAGCTTATACCCGTGAGTTGTAAAATCTGCCAGGGTTTGCGCTGTCCATCCCGAGTTGGTTGTGATAAGGATGGTCCGAGAGGAGAAGAGGTCAACAAAGCAAAGGCAGCAGTGGTACCGCTCGCCGCTCGGCATGTGGCCCAATTTATAATGGCATAGCCAAGGCTTTGAATCAGATCATCTCCCAGCATGTGTATGGAACCAGGAGAGGGTGGAGGAAGCCAAGGCTTTGTTTGCGACCCTTCAAGTGTTGACAATCCGGACAGCTGGTAATGTAGTGCTTGCTCTCAGAGAACATGGATGGCCAATAGTACTTGGTTAAGCTCTTTTTGATGGTCTCGGTCAGACCCTGGTAGCCTCCACCGGCAATTCAGTTGTGGTACTACTCCATGATGTACCCGCGCATGACTGCTGGAATATAGAGTTGCCAATTGTAGTAGAGGAAGCTGTCGCTACCTCTATGCTTGGCTGGGATACTCGTTTTTAATGCTTTGTTTCCAGCTTCAGCTAGTTGTGCTTTAATCTCAAGGGCATAGTCATCCATGGTCATGTAGTGGAGCCATGCTGCTGCTTTTTCCGGGTCAATGAAGTCATAGGCTAATTGGTCAACCGTTCGCGCCTCGAGATTGCAGATGAGTATGGAGCTGATGAGGATCTCGATTGGTTCTTGACATAACTTGGGGGCATATTAGGGCATCACGGGGGAGAAGTCTTTGACAGTGCAGAATCGACCAAGCAAGTATTGAAAGGAGAAATCGTACTCCTGGAGTTCTTACAGCCAGCCTGCCTGTCGGCAGCTAATCTCTAGTTGAGTGTGAAGGTAGATGCATGACTTGTGGTGTATGAAATGGATGCCGATGAACTCGTGGCGCTTGGATTTTACAAGTTTGATGAGGGCTAGCTGCCCTTTTTCATGTAGTGGATAGTTCAGCTCTACTGGCTTCATCTTGTGACTAGAGTACGACATGGGTCTAAGTTGAGGGAGGTTGGTCAGGCCTCTGATAGTGGTCCGAATTGGCTTCGGGATCAGGTGATCGTCTTGAGCGCGCTTGTCTATCCGTCTGTCTATCCCGTAGTTGGAGGTGTCAGAGAAGACGTAGCTCACTAGGCTAGGTTCAAAGCGGGCAAGCACTGGTTCAGTGGAGATGGCGTTTTTGAGATGCCTTAGGTAGAACTGTTTGCCCTAGGTCCACGTCCAGGGTTTCTTTTCCAACTGTGGTTCTGAAAAAGGGTAGGGGATATCTGAGTACTTGTCGACATAACGCAGGAGGTAGTTGGTGGATTAAATCCCACGAAGGGCTGGATCCCGTGAGTGTTCTGCAGGATTGCCTACTTGAGGACAGTTGCAATTTCGGTGAGAGCAAAGGATATTCAGTCACGCCCGACCTGGTGACTGCAGAACTTGACTTCTTTTTTGCCCCAGAGATTTTTGCTTATCTTGATTTTCAGCTCGTGCATTAGTAGGATCCCCAGGACTTCTTTCAAGTGTGGTTTATGGTCTTTTTCAAGTTTGGAATAGATTAGGATGTCGTTGAGGTAGGAGATGACCAACTTCTAGTACAAATGACCGAGGATGGAAATCATGAATCGTTGGAAGAAGGCCAGGGCATTGGATAACCCAAATGGCATGACAGGGAACTCAAGGAGGCCGTATCTTTTTTGACCCACTGCTTTCAGGATAGTATCACCTGCGTCCTGGATTCAATGGTAGGCATCGTTAACATCCACGAGGGTGAAATATCTGGGTTCGGCTATTCAGTCGCGCATCTCGAGGAGGCTAAGCAGCAGCGTCTGATATGGTTTGGTGACGGAGTTGAGACCTTATGATGAATCGCGCCCTTTTCCCTCATTTGTATCCCTTTTTTCTCCATTTATAGTGTGGGATTGATAAGTGGGAGTAATGAGCCCTCCGTCGTGACATTTGCAACGCCGGAACCTTCTTTATTCTGCAAAATCTAACCTAAATTTCCTTTCCGAAAACTGCTGTGGTTCCTTCCCCCTCTTCAACACCTTCAGTAACCCCCCTCCTTTATCCTTGTTGGCGCCTCTCTAACAACCTCCAACTTTGGTTATTTAACTTCATTTTCCCCTCGCTGTCATAGGGCGGCAAACGTCAATTCATCACAGACTGGGATAGCAGTTGCATAATAGTAAACCGCCGTCTTTTTTCTTGACAAATGAGATGGGTTTTCTCCATACCGCCCGCGATGCTGAATCCATCCCTTTTCCAGATAGCCATTGATTTGCTTCTTCAACTTGTTAAGCACATCTTGGGTGAGTGGGCAAAGCAGGTAGAATTTTGGGTGCCTGGCTTCGATGAGTTGACGCAAGGTGTTGTTTCCCTTGATCTGCCGGAAGACTTTGGCTACAACAGGGTCGTTTCTTTGTATTTGTTGATCATCTCGTTGAGGAAGCCGTCCTGTCTGTTCGTTGGGATGTCCACCTTTGGTTTCAGGTTGATTATTCAGGAGCTCCTTCGGAGTGGTGACACAAGTAGTATGGATTTCAACAAAGTTCAGATTGTCCAGGCTGTGTTATTGGATGCACTGGATGAAGAATTTGAATTTTGCGGCGCCGTGCTTTAAGGAAGTGGTTGAACTTCATCTCTGTAGTGCCTAGAAAAGGAATGAATCAAGGAGATTCAGGATCTCAAAGTCCGTTTTCACAGCTTAAGTCTGTGGCAAATGTTTGAGCGTTGGGGCGGGGGCGATACTTCTTGGGTTTTAGGAGCAGAGCTGTTTCCCATCCGCAGAGGACTGGTTGCGAGGGAATACTGAGTTTCTGATTTTGATTTTCGAATTCTATAGTGGGTCTTGTTGAGCCATGGCGTCAAGCATTAGTGAGTCTGTGGAACTGCTTAGCTAGAGAGTGGCCTAGGATAATGTCATATCTGATGGAGGTAACGACAAAAGGAAGGGCCTCGAGTTCGGCCACGTTCCTCGAGGCTGGGTCTAGCAGGCTGATGCTATCTCGAGTCATGTGGCTGGATTGCGTAAATTCGCCACAAGCCGCTAGGCGGATTTGAAGGGGCGGGAACACTTGACTTTTATGAAGTGGTGCCTAGCAATGAAGCTGTCGGATGAAACTAGTGTGTTGCATCTGGAGTCTTTCAGGATCCTTGCAGAGCGACCATTGAAGCAGGCATGGATGACTAGAAGATGGAAGATGAGGGGCTCAATAGATTCCTCGATAAACAGACTGAGGGTGCTTCTACGGCTTTATCATTCTCCTGATTTCTGCCAATCCCCTCTTACCGCCCCAGCAAAGTAGGGTTCGTTGCTAGCGCCTTCAAAATCCGAGTTGTCTTTGAAAGGGTCCCGGGAGGGGTCCCACAATTCGTCTGTTCTCTGGGCTCCCATCTGCGCCTGTGAGATTTGCACGGCGAGTTCAGGGTCCACCCTCCCGAGCTGAGGGTTCTTCCCGAGGTTGTTGATTTCGAAATGGTGGTCCGGCGTGTCCTGCTCTGGAGATTTCTGTTGCGGGGACTCTGCAATTGCTCCGCTTCAAAGGAGTAAGCGGTGTGTACCAAGTACTAATTCTGCGTCCTCCTCTTCCGCAAGCAGTACCCCCTTGAGCCTTTCCTTGAGACCTGGCGCCCTGGGGAGGTCCACCTCCTTGTCCTCAACAACCGTGGCGTCCTCTGCCGGAGCTCCTGTATGTGCACCCATGCCCCCTGTAAGCTTCAGCAGGGGTTGAAACGGAACCACTCCGCCGGGCTGTCCAGGCACAGCGCAGGGAGCCAATGTCAGTGACAGCGTGAGGATAGGGTTGCTGTAGCCGGCTAGAAAGAGGCTTAGCCTAGCATAGGTAGAAGGGACAGGCGTGGCGCAAGGAAATGGGAAGGCCGGCTGAGGGCCTGGCTGGTGCCGATTCTGGAAGGACTGTCCCATCTCGAATGGACTGGTGTGGCAGTTTCAAAGACAGTGCAAAGGCGACAACCAGAGGAGTGCCAATTGGGAAGGTAGGATACCGAGCTGGACCAAAGTGTCCACGTATTTGGCGTTGCTCTGGGCGTGGCATGTTCTTCTTGGCTGGGACCGTTGGCATCTTCGAGGCTGAAGTTCTTGTGGGCATCGACAGCGTAACTGATTGTTTTGTAAATGTCCTGGGGAATTCCGAGTCGTGTCATGGTTGTTTAATTCCCCACGATGGATTGGAGGGTGGCAACGGCAAGATTGGAAATCTTCGTGATTCCAGCTTTGCAGTAGTTGGTCAAGTCAGTGTCCATGATTGGGGGCTTGCGGTTGTATTGAATTGGGAGGCAAGCTTCGATGAGAAGATGGTTGAACTGTCTGTTGTATTCCGATGAGCTGGCTCCAAAGGCAAGGTTGGCAAGTTTGACCTTGACGCAGTTGACAAGGTTCTTCGGGAAGTAGTGGTTCGCCAACGCAGTGATGTGAATGGGCGCCAGAGGATAGCTGATGGGACGCCATGGGGTACCAGGAGGTGTGCCTGCAGGGGGGGCATAGGCCTGCTGTATTTCTCCTGCTTGTTGATTACCCATGTCTTGCATGACCTGATGAGGAATGTGTCAAAGGCATGGCAGAGGTTCTCGTTGGTGAGAGGGTAGACCGTAGGCAGCGATGGTTGATTGGCTGCCTGGGCTGCAAGGAGGGACGCATCATAGATGGCGATTTGCTTCAGGTTCTCTTCTCGGTATTCTTCGAGGTAGTCGCTCATGGACAAGACAAAGGTCATTGCTACTTCGATTCTTTGGTGAGACCGTTGTGATTCTCAACCACCTTGGCTTTGCCCAAGCGAATTTCTTTTTGAAGATTCACAAAGGTTGCGTTGGAGTTGGTTACGGAAGTCGATTGGGCGAGGTTGATCTGGACGTCGCCGAGGTTGCAAAGTGAGGCAGCGTTGATGTTGCTCAAGTTGATGGGGTAAATGTAGGCGAAGCAGTGGATCCACATCCAGGCGCAGCAGTTGTTTTGCTTGGTCCGGGGCCAAATCCGTGAATACCCCCAGTCGCTCCAGCGCATGCAGTTGCTTCCGGTCTAACTTCAGACATGTTAGTAACCTCTTAGCTTGTTGATGCTGAGGTTCCCAGCAGATATCTGATGGCCCGTGATAGTCCTGTCTTGTGTCACTATATTGAGGGATCCTTTCTTGACGATTGCTTATGAATCAATATAGTCGGAGGTTAGGAAAGAACAAGGTGTTGCTACCATGTGATGAACTGACATAAATTGGCGCTCTATGACAGCGATGGGAAAATGGAGGAAACCAAGCCAACTTGGAAGTTGCTAGAGAGGTGCCAACAAGGGTGAATGTGGGGGTTACTGAAGGCGTTAAAGTGGGTGAGGAAGGAAGTGTCGGTATGATTGAAGGGAAAGCATCTGACAAGGAACCATAGGTCTGTCCTTCGTCGCTATGTAAAATGTAGCTGGGAATGAAAAAGGGAGCGCAGGAAATCCCTCACTTGGAGCAGAATCACATGGGGGTCAAAGATAAGAGCAATGCGTGAAGTCCAAAGATAGACAGGGAACAAGGAAGGTTCCCGCCTTTGCTCATCTCCCAACCGCGTGCTCCCATACTGTAGGTAAATCCCACTCATTAAGCCTACACTATTAATGGAGCGCAGAAAGGTTAGGGAGGAGTTGACAAGGGTGCAATACATCACATTCAAGCAAGTCAGTATCGACTATTTGGGCTGACCAGTCCCACAAATTGCCACCTTACGTAAGAAACTAATATGACTTTCCCAAAACCCCCTTCCCAAGCACAAGAGCAGCCTTGGGTCTTCAGCCACTTTGCCAGGTGCTTGAAGTACTCCCCTCCACCAAAAGCGCACTTTTATGAAGGTCGTGTCTCACAATATCGACATTGGCGAGCTCAAGAAACGTTTTTGTCAGGGGGACCAGCAAGGAACCCAGTCTTCGCCGCAGTCATCAGGACTTGTACAGACAGCACATACCTGAAGGATCCTCCCATGTATTGTCAAGATTGCCGAATACTGTAAGTAGCGGCTTTGTGGGCTTTAGCGAGGTCCTAGCTGTAGTGCTGTTGTTTGTCACGTATCGAACTTGTGTTGCATGTTGCAGAGGCAGACCATCAAATTGTCCATACAGACTGTGATCAACCTCAGCTTGGGAAATCAAACCTTAAGGACTGCTGCTGGGCCTGCAAGGTGACATTTGGTCTCCACGTTCCCAACACATCCTCTGCCCCACATCCATACATGAATTATCTTTTTATCTGGATTAAGGCCCGGCACAACCACTGAGCATCGCCGCCGAACACTTTGAAGGAGTCCACCAAATGCTCGTTGATCCCTTGCTTCGATGTCAGTAGCAGCAGGCTTGATGTTGGAGTCTCGAGGGTGTGAACTTGATGGCTGGACTTGAAGAG
>KZ994660.1:0-10351 GCA_003614705.1 Blyttiomyces helicus | reverse complement strand
GGAGGGGGGGGGGGGGGGGGGGGGGGGGGGGGGGGGGGGGGGAGTGGCGCCGCTTCACAAACGACATAAAAAGCACACGAAAAGCAACCACCATGCCCGAAAACCCCCCCACCTCACTCGCACGTTACAGCATCCAGCAGCTGACGTTGACCAACTACCGCACGTGGCAGTACCTCGGTCAACAAGCACTGAAGGGCCAAGGGCTCCGGCGCATCGTTACGAGGGAGGCGCCTTGCCCAGTTTCGTTGCCAAGGGCAAGGACAGAAACTGGGGAGGTGAGGGAGGTGAGGGAGGCGTAAATCGAGGCGTGGGTTGAGAAGGATAAGAAGGCGCACACGTTTATCTCTCTGTTGCTCGAAACGAGCCAGATAGATGTGGTTCCCAGCACCCAGTCCCCGCAGGAGACCTGGGACGCCTTGGGAAGGGTCCATGCCTCGCGCACTGGGGCGCCGACCCACCGGCTGGAAGGCAAGTTGTATTCGCTCAGAATGAAAGGCAGGACGGTGCAGGAGCACGTCAGCTGCTTCCAGGAGCTCGCGGACAGGCTGCAGGGGGCCAGGGAGAAGGTGCCGGACGACGACAAGGTCTGGATCTTGCTCGACAGCCTCCCTGAGACCTGGAAGGTCTTCAGGACCGTCCATGAACCAAACGCTGAGCTCACCATTGACGAGCTGCGGGAGAAGATCCTCGCGGAGGATCGCCTGTCGCCAGGAAAGATCCCAACAGGGGACAGAGTTGCAGCCCTCACTGCTACAAGCAGGAGGGGCGTGCCACCCTCAACAGAAGGCAGGAATGGGGCTAAGGACAACGGCAACATACAAATGTAGCACCGGGCCACTGGGCGGCAGTCCGCTGGCAGCCAGGCGGCAGAAAACACGCCCGAGGAATGAAGAAAGAAGGCAGGAACTGTTAGCGAGGGCCTGGAGGATCATGGGGGCATGGAAAGGACGGGAGGGGAGGCAGAAAGCCCGCGATGGAAGACAACAACCACACCCTTGTCAGTGTCGAGGCAGAGGGCGAGCAGACAGATTTCTTGCTCGCTGTGGGCCCCTCAAGACTCCGGGACCCACGATGGGCCCTAGACTCAGGCATGTTGGAGAACACAACCCACGATGCCTCCCTACTCAAGGACAACAAACCCCTGCGAGATCCTGATCGGCGACATCACAAAACTGGGAGCCACAGTCGTGGGCTCAGCCAAGATCAAAGCTCTGACGCACGGCGGATGGCACTAACCTGTGCGTGTCTTGGACTTGCTGCTAGTCCCCGGAATGAGCGTTAACCTCCTCTCCGTCTGCTCCATCACGCGAAAGGATTGTCTGGCTCTGTTCGCTGAAGACTCCTGCAGAATCCTGGATAAGCAGGGCTAGTGCAGAGTCACCGCAATAATCGCGGAGGCCTCTTCATAGTTGAAGCCCACAATGGAGCAGAGGACTGGGTTATGCCAGTGGGAACCAGCCCTACGCCAAGCAATGAGCTGTGGCACCAAAAATACGAGCACCAAAACATCCAAGCGCTCAAGATGCTGGTGTCAAAGGCTGTGCTAGAGGGGCTTGAAGCAGACGAGCTCCACCGCGAATCGCTCAAGATGCTGGCGTTGAAGGCTGTGGTAGAGGGGCTTGAACAGTCGAGCTCCACAGCGAATCGCTGCTCTGCTAGCCGTACTTGATGGCGAAGTATCGCGCGATGGACATCCCTAAGTGGAGGACAACAGAGGGAGCAGGCGAGACCCAGCTACTCCGCGCCATCCATGTTGACATTGCTGGGCCGATGAAAGTCCCATCCTAAGGAGGGTCAAGGTACTTCATTGTCTACATCAATGACCACAGTCGCCGGATTGATGTGAAGGCCCTGGCACAAAAGAGTCTATCGCTACAGGTGCCGAAGGACTATATCGTTAAAGTGGAGCAACAGACAGGACACAAGGTCAGCATCATTTGCGCTGATAATGCCAGGGAACTCTGATCAGCAGAGTCAGCGGCCAAGCCCTAGAAGCTAGGGATCATGCAGTAGCTCACGGTGCCCTAAACGTTGTTGAAGACAGGTGGCAGAGCGCAGCATCCAGATGCTCCTAGAGATGGCACACGCGATGTCGAAGTTGGCAGATATGGAGAAGTGTTTCTGGGCAGAGGCAATCTCAACTGCAGCCTACATCCGCATCTGCAGCCCAACGGCAGCCCTTAGATCTTCAGAGCAGACACCAGAGAGGTGGTACACTGGAAGGAAACCCAATGTCAAGCAACTGCGCATATGGTGCTAGCGCTTTTGTTCTGATGTCAACTGTCCCAGTGTTTACACCTTGCAACTTGACGCGCGCCGACATCAGCCTGTGCGATCCTACCTTTAAAAACTGATGCTAAACTCAAGGACCTGCAGTTTGTCATCACTTACATCACTTACACTGGTCATCAGATACAATGTCGTCCTTGTCTTACTGCTGGCTATGTGAGTTCAAGGACTTACAACAGCTTCGCCTCAACATGATTGAATGCCCCTGCATGCTTTCATTGCTTCAGAGATTACTCCCCCGGTCCCCCATAGGACAAGTTTGTAATCTCCCACCTTGACACTTTTCTCATCTTTTGCAAGACTGAAGGAGACCAAGACGGGCATGAAGAGGAAGTCCTGGCAATCCTGCTCAAGCACCAACTCAACATCAAGGCAAGCAAGTGTCTCTGGGACACGGAAGAAGTCGAGTTGTGAGGTCATTGGGTGGGGCAAAATGGGATCTCCATTGCTACGTCCAAAGTCGGTACAGATGTTCAATGGGAAATCCCGAGGAACAATCACAACATACATTCATTCCTGGGAATAACCAACTATGTTGCAATACCCATCAGCACCACAACTTGGGCCCCCTTTGGTAATTCACTACAGGGGTGGCCCTTTAATGCTGGGAAGAAGCAATTGTTGGACTTAGTCTCGGAAGTCATGATGCATCGCACCTTACATTGGGCTGAGCTGGATTGTATCCTCAATACACCCCTGATACATATGTATCCCTCCCTGTATCCCCTCATCATATACATTGCGCCTGTATGCAGCTGAGGGCTCTGCACTTAGGATAGTTAGCGATTGCGACCACATTAGGCGATTGTGATCCTCAACCCCAAAAGAGACTTTCATACCCCCTCCTTGACATCTAATCTCAAAGTCTGGAAGACCCCAGTAAGCAGCACTTGGTTTACTAAACTGTAATGCCGCTTGATCTGATCCCCCCCTGGTGAACCAAGAGAAGCAACACCCACCGAGAAAACCCCAATTCCCTACATCCCCATATGTTTGATGTGCCCTCAAGTTTGAGGTTCCCGAATCTGCTCCAGACCCCTCATCTCACTCCTCACTCCCTCCAAAACCCCAAGGATACGTCACGCGGAAGGGAGACACGGACAGCCCGCCGGCCTTGCCTTGACACCGGCTTGATTTGCCATACTCAGCAACACAGTGTGGCTGCCCTGAGCTGCCTCCACGTAAAACTTGCTCACCATGGAAAGCCCCTTGTCCACTTATGCCGTGCACCAGGAATAGGTCCCCACGTTCAAGGGCCCCAAGAACAGAGTCAAGAAGAAGTCAGACTTCATAGGCGCCGTCAAAGTGTACATCTAGACCTTCAGCGGGGTCCTGAGCCAGACCAACAAGGACAAGTGTCAGCTAGGGTTGGGGCTCCTGTACAGAGCTGCAAGCACCTGGTTTTCAAGTTGCCAGAAGGGACAAAAGGAGGAAGGTGAGTGCTTGGCAATTGACCAATCTTACACGCTGCTCGCGAATCCAGTTTTCCACGAAGTACTTTGTAAAGTCCACATGTGCGAACTCAAGAAGATCTGCTTTGATAGGAGCCGAAACAAGATCAGCATCAAGTTTCGCCAGCTGAAAAGCTATGCTGACTAGGCCCACACGCATTGGCACAAGAAAAGAATGCCAGAGCTGGACAACATAGACTACTAGAACAACAAGTTTTGACAAGTTAGAACAACAGCGGTTAACCTGTAGGCGTCAAGCTCCTCAAGTGGGTTGTAAAATATGAGAGCCCGAAGCAGGAGGACAAGCTGGACGTTGACTTGGAGACAGACGGTATGCGAGCGGCTGTGCAAGCAAACGCAAACCTTAGTCAGGCCTGCTCCAAGAACCTGACAAAAGTGGAGATGGACCTTAAGCCGGAGGAGGTCAAGATTGAGGAGAGGTTCCCCCCAGATGGCAACTAGCTGGAGAAGGCGAAGCTATAGACACATTTCAAGGGCAGCACAACGGTGGAGGAGTGTGAAAAGTATGCGGGAGTCTATGGAAGCGGGCAGGGCGGTCGTGGAGGAGGTCGTAGCTGGTACCACATGCACAGCAACCACTGGGCCCTGGTGCTTGGTAACCCATCCAGCTGCTGCCGTCGAGGAGCCATCCTTGGCGACTCCCACAGCAGATGGGGGCCGCCAATCTGGTACTCCACCTGGGACACCACCCATGGCCGCTGCGGAGGCCCCAGCAGCTATGCAATGACCGCGGCTCCCCCGACAACACCCACATTACCAACTGCCCCATGATTGCAACCCAAGGTACTGCCGGCAGAGGAGGAGGCGCACGATCTGGTTCCGGTGCCGGCGTCAACAAAATGAAAGTCTAGCCAACCAACACCGGGCTGTCCATTCACCCTGAGTGTGCACTATTTGAGACCTTTGACCATTTGGAGGCCAATGACGGCTTATGGGCAAATTTCCTCCCATAAACCGACGGGGTGGGACCATCCAGGGCATTATGCAGACTGGAACAGGTGACAGGGAGGATTTTTAATGCCGCTGGAGGAGATACCCATTCCCCTAGTGGCTTGCCAGGATATCAGTGCACTCCCTGCAGAAAAAGAAGCAGATTGGAAGAGCATACTGACCCCCTTCTTCAAGCTTCCTGTCTCCCCTGTAGTTATCCATGCAATGGCTGTCGCAGCGAATCCGTTAACTTTATAATGAACTGAACATGAATTGCGCAAATGGTGTTTCTTGGGTTTACGTGGTGAGCTCTAAGGTGGACGGTAACTAGAGCAATAAACCGGGAGTCAACTAGAAGTGGGAGTCCATCGCCAAATGAGGGCACACAACACGTTGCCTCATGAGACTGCTTGATCAAATCCTTGTGGGCCCTGGATTCAACACTTTCCTGGTTTCTGACTTGACGGGGAACATCACTGGATGTGCAAAGTCAAGTCCTCCGCTCCTCTGCACTTCCATTTGGCCACTCGAGGCGCATAATCCCGATCCTCAAACCTGGCCCCTGCCAACATTAGCATCTTGATCCCCCCTTGGGCACCCTCACCAGGTGGTCAAAGCGGCTCATGGATACCCTGATCCACTTAGATCTCCCAGTTGGGCTAACAATTGCCACATTTCTCTCCTTTAGGTGTAAAATATGGCCAAAGAATGCAGCCAGGCTGACCCTTGCACTCGCACACAGGGGTGGTTCCTACACCATTCCCCACCCAATGCAATGTAAGTGCCTGGGAGGCTAAGCACCGTGCAGAGAAAGCCAAACCTTATGCTGTCCGCTGGATCGACATTCTGGAGACCAATCTGCCAACCCACTCCCACCTCTATTTGAGCCCATCAAAGGCTGAGATATCATTAGAATGGAGGCCTTTATGTGCCCCTGGTCTGAAAAGCAGCCAGAGTATGCGGAAATGCAGCTCTCCTCCCCAAACCTGGGCAACCCTACCAGCATTGGGTTCCCCAGACCTGGTCAACCTCTTCAACTTCTGTCTACACACCCAGGTTGGCTGTCCTGAAGTCTTTGTCACTAATCATTTAGCAGAGGTCGCATCTGCATTCTGGCAAGCGTTCACCAAACTTACTGGCATCCAGAACATTGTTGCCACCACTGGACCCCAACAAATGGACAGCAAGTGCGGAAGAATGATCCAGATAGTTGACAAGGTCCTCGAGAAGTACCAAAATACAACTGGCGATAGCTGGTTCAGGCTGTTCCTGGTCTAAGCTGTTCCCATTAAGCGAGTTCAATATTGACATGAAGCCACTGACCTCATCCTGCCCCCAATCTTCGCAGAACGAGGCTGTGTCCCCGTTTCTTTTGAGTTCAGAATATCAAGTAGCAGATTACAGCCATGGGTATTTCTTACCGTCGATAGTCTCTTTTGCAACTCAAATCCAATCAGAGGCATCTTGGACATCGATGAAGGTAAAATATTGGGATTTGGCCAATCAGTAGCACATCTCAAGGTCCCCTGGTAGAAGCCTCTGGTCCAGTTTGGTGACATAGTTGTGGCCTCAGTGGTCAAGCCGTAACAATGCGCTGCTGTATTTCTTGTTGCAGAGACAACCATTGCTCCCTGGGCAGATCAGGAGTGTTGCATTGATCCTCTTTTGACATAGCCCTTCATCTGAGCATAGAAAGGAAGATAGTTCCCTTGGAGGGTGTTTAGCCCTTCCCACTACCACGTGCTGAAATACTTTAAATCCAAGTACGCAAACCATAGAAATCGGAGAAAAAAAAGATTGCCTAGTAGGGAACAGTGCACAAGTCGTCGCACTTGTCCATCACAGGTTTGTCAGCATGAGCATGATCCACCAAGAGAGAAGTTCAACAAGCAGAAGCAAGAATGGTAGAGCTTGTTGTGAAGCCCAAAGGATGATGGTATTGCAAAGCAGCTAAATCTGATGGTCTCCCAGAAGGTATGCGGAATCAGGAAAGGTTGGGGGAAGCTGCAGTTCTGCTTCTGGTGCTTCAAATCCAGGCAGCTACTAATGTACTTTCTTAATTCCAGTGAACATTGTCAGCCAGGACTATTCTGAGATGAGTTTCATGATGATCTTGATCTTGCCTTTATGTCTTCTTTCGGTGATTTGGTCATGCTATTGTTCCATTATTGATCCGCTTAAGACCTCTGGCATGTAGACTTGCCACATGTAGTAGTGAAAGTCTCTTCCAAGTTTGTGCTTGGCCATGTTGCTGTTCTTGGAGACCGCGTATTTGAAATCAGCAAGTGGGCTTCGATGTTGCGGGCGTAGTTACTTTTTGTCCTATAGCGAAGCTAGGCATTTCCAATATCTTGATTAGTGAAATCCCTTGTTAGCTCGTTGATTGTTAGCACCCTCTGATTTTGAAAAAGAGTAGGGCGCTGACAAGGGGTTCATTTTTCCCCAAAGTTTGGCATATTTCGGGGCATTCTGCGGCACTTGAATGAGGAGGTCTGCCACTGTCTTGAATGATCCCTGTAAATACTCGACAGTAGTATTTCTGGAGTTCTTCGATCCAACCTGTTTGTGGTTGGCTTAGCTTTGGCTGAGTGTTCGAACGGGGGATTTACGTCCGTATACGCTCTGGATTGGCTGCGGATGAGCTTGTTGCAGTCGGGTTTTAGTATTTGGACGAGCGCAAGCAAGCTCCTTCTCATACACCAGGTAGTTCAGAAATTCAGCTGGCTTATCTTTTGGTTTGAGTTCGCGGGCAAAGTCTGGACACCGTTGTGAGGCCACTGATAAGGAGGTCTTTGAGGATCAAGACAACCAAGGATGGAGTTCATGAGGAGCTGAAAGCATGTAGAGGTGTTTGATTGACGGCAGGACTAGGAATTCGAAGGGGCCATATCTGGTTGGGATCGCTGTCTTCTAGATGGTGTAGTCTGGGACTTGTTACTCATTTCAGGCTGTTTTGATAATGACAAGCGTAGAGTAGTTGGCTTAATAGAGTAGGTTCCGAATCTTAAGGAGGCTTGGGAACATTATCCGGTGTCATTAGGTGACAGAATTGGTGACTCAGTAATCAAGACATAACCGTACGTTGCTTTCTATGCTCTTCACAAAGACTATTGGTTCTCCATAGGTTTATGATGACAGTCATATCTATATTTTCTCAGGCTAGCCGTGGGTCCATGTTTCAAGCTTGTGGAGTATAACTCGAGTGCGTACCTGGCCCATGTCCAACTTTGGCTAGGCGTTTTCAAGGAGTTCCAGGAAGAAGTCAAGCTTCCCTGGATCATGCTAAAGCCCAAGGTTTGGTTGTAAGAAGTTTGTCTTGTCATACTTCTTGATTGCCTCCTTGAGGTGGCCGTTCGTCGGTTCGAGGGCTCATAGATTCCAGGCTTGGGCTTGATCTTGTTTTGGAGTCCCTTTAGAGCACGGGCCTGTGTGGTGGGATATTCAAGCATTTCTGAGTTGTTGGGTTCGCTCACTGTCATCTACGTGAGGACTTCAATGAAGTTTACGCAGCGCCATTCTTTGAGGAAGCTGATTTGATGTTATCATTATGGAACCTTAGATAGGAATGAATTGATGAGTGCCAGGTCCTATGATTCCTTTCTTGTGCGTCCATTCCATTGCAGAGATTTGAGGAAGGCAGCAAGGTCAATACGTCACTGCTTCCGGGATTTGAGAATTTTTTCATTCAAGAAGGGTCCGTTGCAAAGGGACGCTCAAGTTTAGCAGCAGATTTTCGGATTTGGTGGCCGGTGGAGCAGCCATGTCATGCAAGGTGGTTGTTACTACTTGAAATGGATTGAATGGATTCGCTGCTAGCCACTTGGTTGACTTGAAGAGGCACAGATGATCTGACCTTGAGACTGCAGTGCTAAGATATGAAGCGGTCAGAGACCATAAATGTCGAAGCCAAAGTGGATCAGGATTCCTGGGACATGGCTGTTTAACAATCATGGATGAGAAGAGGGTTGAATACGACTTCCTCAATGAAGGAGTCAAGGTTGTTTTCATGAATCTTTTCATTATCACAGCGGCTGACAATTCTCTTCTTTGGCGCCATCAGCGTAGGATTTTCTGTTGGCAACCTCAAAAATCCGAGATGTTTTGGATGGGATTTCAGGAGAGGTTCAATTACTCTTCTATTTCTGTTGGTGGGCCCTTATAGATTTGAGCCTGCGTGATGCACCTAACTCTTTCTGGGTCCACAGTTCCAAGGTTGGGGTTCATCTCGAGGGTTCTATTTTCGAGCTGCTGGATTGGCGCTCTATATTCCTGAGAGCTTGTGTTGCCGGAAGTGTGCTGTTGTGATGTTCAGGAGTGAGCAGCTGTCCACTAGTTACTAGCTCAGTGTCCTCCCCTTTCAAGGTTAGAAGAGCCTCCTTGTGCGCCTCTTTTGGGGTTCCACCTCTCCTGCCTCCTCTTTGCTTTGTGCTGTAGTCGTTGGTTGTCATGTAGTGAAACCAAACCCACGCTTTATCTTCATTGCAGCAATCGCTTTCGAGCTTGTCTTTTGGGAGCATGTTGATTTCAGAGATGAATAGGGAGTTGACGAAGACTTCAAATTTTAACTGGCATTTGGCACATTTTGGGGTTAGAGAGTGCTCAACACAGGGGGTCTGACATTGTATTCAATAGTTCAGGTCAATACTTGATGGAGAAGTTGTCAAGATCCCTTGGGGTCTTGGATCAAACCAGCTTGCTATCCACTTTCCATTGGCTGAGTGTTCAAGTAGATAACTGATTTATGGTCCATGAAAAAAAGTTGTTGCGGAGATGAGCTGAAGGTGGTTGGCTTTCAGTACTTGGAGGAGCGCAACCAGCTCTTTTTCATACCCTGTGCTGAACGACTCTATTTTTGACTTGATCATAAGCTTGTTCCTTTTCACTATGGGTGTTGGATGAGATATTGGGACTGAATAGGGTATGGGAGCATGCTGTCGTGTGATCGCTAACACTGGGAAATTTCATTGATCCAGGTACATCTTTTGGACTTTGCGCGTTGTGCTGATCTGAGACCACGATATGACTTTCCTGTCAGTGGGAGAATCACACTTTCTTTGGAATCCCCCACCTACATTGTACTTAGCGAAGAGGGACAGACCTGTGGTCCTAGTGAGACTCTTCCCCCTCATTAACATCTACAATTCCTTCCCAAACTGTTTTTGTTCCTGAAATGGCCCTCCAACACAGCCCAAGAGCCATCAGGCCACTGCGGCCTTCAGTGAACCCTGTCACCAATCATGAGGTCTGCCACGGATTTGCTCCCCTTGTCATTGGCTCCTGCAAGACAGGTAAAACCAAGCCACAGGGAAAGTACAATCAACCTGTTGCTACTTCCGCAGGAGTACCTGGTGCACCATACCAGATATTGCGGAGTCCTGCCAGTTATCCTCCGGCGCCCTTTATCATCACCACCTTTGGGAACCATTACTATTAGCATAGTGCACAGCATCAAATTTAGCTTGCCAATCTAGATTTCAAAGCGGGCCCATTGGAATACAACAGCCAGTTCCATTATCTCTGTCTTCAGGCTCCCCTCAAAGTCCAGTACAAGAGGGAGCCCTCAATTTTCATAATCCAGAGTCTCGCTGAGCTGTCCTCCTTGTCAAGAGGTTTCTGGAACACTTTCATTCGCTGGATTCGGATCATTATTGGTGGAGATA
>KZ994659.1:0-10355 GCA_003614705.1 Blyttiomyces helicus | reverse complement strand
TGACATGTGCTGCTCGGAGAGGCCGCTGCTGATGAGGGCGGACAGCTCCTTCTTCTGCTCATACGTTATAGTCGGGGTGGAGGTGATCTTTTGGCGGGAGGAGAGCTTCGCGGGCCGAGACTTTAGCGGAGCGCCCATACCGATAGCCGACTTCCGGTAAGCCTTGGGAAGGGGAGGCTCGCCTTGACCAGCCATAATACGCCCGTTACGCCACTTGACACCGCACTTGTTGCAGAGCGTTGCCTTGCCGGAAGGGCCGCGGCGCCACATCGGGGTAGCGGAGGCGCCGCAGTACTCGCAGAGCTTCACGTCGGCGACAGGAGGGGCGGAGACGGGGGCCTCGGGGACGGGGGCGGCGGCGTAAGTGTGTGAAGTTTTCGCCTTCTTTAGGGACTTGGGCTTCGCCTTGTGCGACTTCGCGGGAGGGGGTGGGGAAACGGACTCCGAGGGGACTCGGGAGCGTTTGGTGGCCCGTAAGCGTTCGAGCTCGGAGGTAAGTTCGACGAGACGAACTTCGATAGCGGCCTTCCGTTCCTCCTCCGAGTTCTCTGCATCGGATTCGTCGTCCGACGATCGCGCGACGGAAGCGATCGATCTCTTTCGCCCCGACGCGCCGCTAGAGCGCCTCCGCTTTTGCCCGTCGGCGGCCTGGTATCCGTCCTCGACACTTGCCAGGGAACCCCTCCGACTGCCGCCCTTCGTCTTCTTCGGTACATCCTCCGGTTCGAAGATCTTCGGGGCGACGATAGTGCGCTTCGGCCGCTTCGCCGCGCGAGAAGCGGCTGACTCGAGGGGGACGGGAGCTAGGGGGACGGCCGATTGGTCAGAAGAGAGGGGTATGACTTCGAGGGCCGGGAATGACTTGTTCGCCTGCAAGGAGAAGTATGCCTCGAGAGACCGGGCGAGTTGATGGACGAGGTTCGTAGGGGGGTTATAGAGATAGCAGTTGTTCAGCATGAGCCGGACGTCGGCGACCATGTCGGCGGGGGACCCGTAAGAAGACTTTAAGAGCTTCGACTCGATAGTAGAGAGGTCCATCGGCTTCTTGATGACGTCGAGATAGTCGGGCGCTCCGGCGGCGATGGGGTTAACGGGGCGGAGAAACGGCCAGGCTGATGAGTGCCGCTGAAGAGAGACGATCAGCTGCTTACAGATCTTTGCGTCGATCGTTGACATTCCGACGGGGACCGCTGAGGCGACGGCGGACTTTAGTCTCTTGCTTGACGTCTGAGGCTGAGCGACCGCGACGACGGGCGTCGACGCGGTGAAGCTACCTGTGGCCGGTGCGCTGGCGACCTCGGACGTCGTGGCAACGCAGACCTCCGGCATCGGGGGTGCGGATAGCTGCACCCATGAGGGCGAGGGAAGATCGGCGGCGGTCGGGTCCTGAAGTCCGTCCCTCTTGTATGCCGGGATAACCGTCGCTTGGTCGGGGATCGGGGATGCCTCCGGCTCTACCTCCCGCTCTGCGTCGCGTGCGTGGTCGCTCTCGGGCTCTTGTTCAGACGGTGATTCAAGCGCCGGGGGGAACTGCGCACTTGAGTCCAGCGCTGCCGCGTCGACGACGGGGGCGTGGTCAGTACCCACGGAGTCGGAGTGGGACGGGGACTCTGACACCTGCGCCTCCGACGGGTCTGACACGGGTAAGTCCCTCGCGTGCTCTATCCCCTCCATCTTCGTCGCGCCGGCGTCGCAGGCTTGGGCTTCCGCATCTGGGGCGGCTTCGCAAGGGGCCGGCGACGTTGGATGCTCGGATGGGGGAGAGAGCGGGAGCGGGGACGGGAGACCGTGGATGGACGTCTCGACAGGAGAGGCGACGGCCTGGCCCGAGCTTGCGGAGACGGATTTCTCACAGGGAGGGGACAGCCGCTCGACAGCCGCCGACGTGTGCAGCATTTGCGCCGAGGCGAGTGCAACGCACGCCAGGTCGGCGGGGGAATATGGCATAGGCTGCGCCACCGAGTCCACAGGCTTAATATCGATCGACTGAACCGCCATTGTCATTGCCGGGTCGGGAGAAGAGATTTGAGAGGTACGATGGGGGATAGGCCTGAAGCCGATAGGCAACAAAAAACCAAGGCGAAGGGGAGAGAGCGTGAAGTCAGAAACGTCGTCCCGGGAAAGTCATGAAGCCCACGTCACGTTCGAAAGAAGGCGCCAGACAAGAGGCGGAGAAGGCACAATGGCAATGCAACGCAGCAACCCGACGGTCGGCCCGACCCGGAAACGGGAACTGCGGGCGCGACCCGGCCAACCAACGTTCTCGGATCCCAGCTGTCCCCTTCATATGCCCTCCCATATCCAGCCAGCCAGGAAGGGGAAGACCAGAAGGAGATGCTCACCGTCGAGGAAAGCGGTAATGTTGCCGCTACCCGAACAAGGGGGAGGGGGTGATGTGGTTTAAGGGGTGGGCGGGGATTCGAGGCGGTTTGAGGAGAGAGAAACTCAGTTCAAGTAGGGAACCTATGAAAGTAGGCCAGTGCACGCGCACGGGAGGAGGAGGG
Organism: Blyttiomyces helicus; assembly: GCA_003614705.1. Lineage (NCBI taxonomy): Eukaryota > Fungi > Chytridiomycota > Chytridiomycetes > Blyttiomyces > Blyttiomyces helicus. The sequence continues at coordinate 7,851 of KZ994659.1, read as the reverse complement.
GTTATTCAAAAACTCCGAAGTCTGGCAAGTGGGAGACGGGGGCCATGTTAATGCTACAGGCAGGGCGGCAGGGGGAGAGCCGTGCGAGCAACGCAGGCAAGCTGACCGGCGGAGAATGCAAGCACGGCGACCAACGACTGGACCTCCAAGTGTCGAGGTCGTGTCGAGGGCGACGACGCGGTGGGTCCAAGCAACGGAGTTTGCAGTGTGGGAAAGTACCCAAGCACTGTCGCCAAAAGCACCAAGCGGGGAGCGGAAAGAAAAGCAAAAGAAAGAAAGAGAGAGACACGCGACCTACCAGGAGGAGTTTCGGCGAAATGCGGGCGGGGGCTGCGGATGAATAGGCTATACTAATCAAAAGCAATCACGCGCGAAAAAGAAACGAAGCCGTGGCGGGCCCCGGGTTGGGCGCGGAGAGTTCGGGTTGGGCGGATGGGGTGGCGCGGGGAACTGCGCCAGGTGCGGGGGCCGGGGGTGTGGCTGAGCCTGGGTCGGGAAGGAGCTGGGAGAGAGAGAGAAGATTTTGCTCGTGTTGCTGTGCAATGTTGTTCTTTGCACGCGGCGTTACGTAAGCAGGCGCGGCTGGGTGACGATAGGCGGGTGGGCGCGGATTCGAGACGGAAAGCGCAGACAGTAAAGGGGGCGAAATCTTTCGTGTTTGGGGGGTCCCTCCTATTTATACCCCCCCTCAATCGAGACACGATTTGCCGCACAGCGAAAAAAAAAGCTTGCCTAAGCCACACCTTGCTGGTCCAATCAAAAAAATTCTCAGGTCTCGAATCACCCAGATGCGTCCGCGCGCAGCAGGCACCGCAGGCACAAACAGGACACGTTGTCCCTTTCGGCCCTGAAACAACCACAGTGAACAATATCGTTCGACAGAACAAAAGGCATGGACAAACTTCACACCCCACACATGGCAAAGAGGGGAAAGGAAAAGAAAGGAAATCACAGGGGAAAGAAAAGAACCATCACACGATGGGATCGGCAACCATCCGCCATCGTCTCCAGACTCCAGGCCCCACGACGTACTCCCTCCCGCTCACCCACCCTTCCCTCACGAAATCAAACCTGAGCAGCGTCGACGAGTTCGTGTTCGGGCGCGTCGGGGAGGAAACTGTAGCGGCCGAAGGGTAAAGCTGCCAAGAAAGAGCAAGTGATCTGAATAGCTGGACAACGGAACGGAAGCGGCGAAGAAGTGAGCAGGAGAGAACTGTACCTAAGGTTGCAGCGACCTACCACGGGTGAAGAGATCCCCTCACCGACAATGACGCGAGAGAGAATAAACGAGGAGGCGAAACAGTGGGACCCGAAGACGAAACCGGAACTCGAACGCAATCACCCGACTACGAGGGGTGTGCAAACTAGGAGTTCACAGGGTACCTGCAAAACTCTGAGTGGAACGAAAAAATGCAGACCTGTCGGGGGACGGGAGAAGAGAGAGTGAGGAGAGCGAACGAAACCCAAACTGTGAGGATTGCGAGGTGGGTCAGCCATCGTTCGCGCAATCGTCGGGAGCAGGGGTGAGCTTCCGGCCGTTCTCGCCTTCGACTGGATTGGGGGCAGACATGAGGGGGGAAGACAGAAGAAAAGGCAGCTGAGTCAACCAGTGGCTTTTCCCCGACGAACACCAACGCCTCTTCGGCCACGGATCCACACTCCAAACTCACCCTGCCAAACCAACAAAGACAAGGAGGATCGCGTCGGCGGGATTGACGTGAGGTGGCACACGTCAAAGATTTGGGGAACTCCTTGTGAGGGGAAGGTGGTTGAGTCCTGAGGTGCGACGAGTAGAAGGTGTTGGAAGGATTGACGGGAAAGCAGAGCATAGCGAGACGATCGCGAGACGCGGGGAGTTGGGAGGAGGAAGCGTTTCGTTTTGATGCGGCGGGCAAGAAAATCTGCGGGCCACTGGCAGCTGGCCAGGCTCATTTTGCGCTCTGGGGTCTCTCTCTCTTTTGATTGGTGGATGAAAATCGGTGCTGTGGCGGCTCGCAGACGAGAGAGGTAAAGTGGTGTGCATTTGGGCGTGCATATGAACTCGAGCAGTCGTTGGTGTTCGTCAAATCAACACAACGCAAAGTCCGCAAACGCAAACCTACAGAAAGAACACTAACGATGCCCTCCATTGCGCTGACCATTTACCTGCGTGTCGTAGCCTGCCTCCTCTATGTCGCTGCCTTTCTGCACGCCCTCGCAGTCCCTCCGCTCCCGCTATTCCCCGAAACTGCCCCTTCCCGCGCTCGCCTCGCCCACGATCTCAAAAGAGTCGGCCAGAAGAGGCCCCGCCACGTGGCCGTCGTGCTTGCCAGCCCGCGTGAGCCGTCTCCCACCGCATGGACGGACCGCGCTCTTCGGTCCGTCGCTGAAGTCGCTTGCTGGGCTGTCGCCTCCGGGGCGTTGACTTTGACCGTGTTCGACGAGGAGGGTGCGTGTCGAGGGGGGGAGGGGGGGCTGAGGTGGGTTGGGTAAAACGGAAGCGTCCCCTACTTCCCGCCAACATTCTCGGCCCCTCCTTTTTCTTCTCTTCAGGCGCGTTGAAATCAAAAAGCGCAGACCTCGCAGCCCACGTGCGCGAATCCGCCCAGCGCTTCTTCTCCAACCCCTCCGAATCCCCCCTCCCAAACATTGACGTGCGCATCGCGGGCATACCCCTCCCTCACGACGAAGACGAAGCGCTGTCCGAAACCGGTACGGACAGCGCCGTCTCCCTTGGCCGCGGCTCCGACGACGACGATGACGACGATGAGCCCGCCCCGCTCGATGACGCCCCCGCCGGGCTTCGGAATCGGAAGTCTGGGCCCGTGCGTGCGGAGAGTGTGAGCCCACGAAGATCGCCGCAGCCCGCTGCGACCTCGCTGTCGATTAACCTGATGTCGGACCAGGACGGACGTGGTGCGGTGGTCGATGCTGCGAGGAGGTTGGCTGCTGCGTCGCTGGCTTCGGATCGGAAGGGGAGCGAGAGGGTCGATGTGGACGCGGTGGACGCTATCTTGTCAAAGGGTACGTGCTTTGCGTGAAGCGCCGGATTTTATTTTGGAATCCCCCCCCACCCCTGTCGCGGCTTTCTCATCAAGCTTCCGTTATGCGCCCTCCTCAGACTCCCCGCCAGACCCCCAGCTCATGTTCGTAACAAGCTGCCCCTCAACCCACCTCGAACTGCACGGATGCCCCCCATGGCCAATCCGCCTGACAGAATTCTGGTACGCACATATATCTCCCCCCCCGCTCCCCCCTATCCACTCCGACCCCACTCACCCATTCACACCACCCACCCCCTAAAGGCGTGTTTCCACACCGTTCGTCACTTACCCGGACTTCATCTGCGGGTTGCGGAGATATGCGGGGACGGACCAGCGGTTTGGGCGATAGCGGGGTATCGGTTAGTTAGATCTTCTATTTTTGTATAGCATAGGTATATTATTTCATGCAGCGTTTTTTTTTGGGGGGGGGGGGGCAGTGACTAATAACATGGACGGTGGGTCAGGCTGGAGGCGCTCTGACGATGGTGTTGAAAATATGGACCCTTGGGATCTTTTGAAGGGCGTCGGAGCCGGTCGGTCGATGGGCGTTCGGCGATTGGGAAATTTGTTGCATCAGGTTGTCAATCGTTTTTTCCTTTATATAATTGAATATAATGTCATATCATGAGATTATTACAGCGAGGTTGGCTCAGTTGGCAGAGCGTAGGTCTCATAATCCTAAGGTCGTGAGTTCGATCCTCACATCTCGCAAAGAACATGTGATCGAGATGCACCTTCTACTGGAGGACGTTTTGTCATTTTGCAATTGAGCAGCAATCTCCGAACAGATGCTATAGGGACGACGAAAGCTGATCATTCAAATCGAAAGTTCGGGGAGAAGGGCGATGAGCTCGAAGGAGGCCCGGGAGAATATCCTCTTCAAACCAGGGGATGTTCTTGCGTCCCACCTCAACCACGCCCACCCAAATAGGGCGCCTCTCTCCGACGACGATGCCGGTGCGGTGGTTGACGTGGATCGTGATGGGACTTTGGAGGCGGTCGGAAAGAGAGGAGTTTGGGCGTGAGCAGGCGGGAGAGAGGTGGCCGGTGTTGATAGAGGGGTGCTAATGGGGTTGAGGCGGCACGTTTCACCTTAGGGCTCTCCCGTCCCATGCATAGCAAGAGCCTCGTTCATCTGGTCTCGTCGGGCTGGCTGATGAGTATTTGATGCTATTGCCAAGCGACTTTTCGAAACTGTGGCGACGTGGAGCTGTTTGAGCATCAAGGTCTCCCGGAGCTAGCGGACGACGTCCTGCGTCCAGAGGGTGCGGATCGCCTCGATTTCAGCGGGGGTGATGTCCTCCTCGCAGCATTGACGAAGCGGGACAACCGTTTGCAAGGTATTAGGCCGCCGCCGAACTAAGTTCTTTTTTTTGATTTTTTTTTGAGTTTTTTTTCAAAGGGGAGAGAGCGGACAAAAACTCCTACCCACCCCTCCCCCCTTGATCATAGGAGACATCGGGCGCGATACGACTCCGACCCCACTCGCCGCCGTGCCGAACGCAGAGTCTCATTCTACCGCAAGAAGCAGAACGTCTCGGTGGCAATTCCCTGGCTCAACCCACTGCACTCTTCTTCGCCACTTGTTGAGGGGACAAGCTCCTGTCAAGGCGTACTGAAACATCCCCCCGTCGCTATGCCACAATAGTGCAGGAGTGAGATCGATATCGGTGCAAGTTTCGCCAGCAGCCGAGGCAGACTCCGGATTATCCCACACAGATAAACGACAAGGCAGCCGTGCTGAATTTGAATTTGCTGCTGCTCACCCAGGTTCAGAGTGCGATCCGAGGGGGAAACTGAAAGTCGACCATGAAACCTGCTGGGCAACTACTTCGCATCCAGCGCTGCATTGCTGGCAAATTGCTAACACTGCGGTCCCCCCCAAGGCCGAATAAACACTTGGTGGATGTGGAGATGTGCTTGGGGTCCTTGCCCTGGCATTCCTGGTAGATGACTCCTCGTTGGCTCCTCCGAATGGTGAATCCGCTAGGCGGACGAGGTGTTCGACCCCGGGTTCACCCGAATCCTTGGGTGAAGCGCCTTCGGGAGGGTGCGGGGAGGACAGAGAATCTTGAAGATTGGGCAGACTTGAACCCAGCCCGTCAGCCATGTGCAGTCCGTTAAAGGCTACCCACTCAGTTATGGAAAGGGCGTTGGGTGGGGCGTGGGAGGACGCCAACAGAGGGGGCGACGATGGCGACGCCAGAGGTGGTGGGGTGTGCGTAGAGCTGGCGCCCTGCGGGGGGGCTCGAGTGGGCGGACGACGACGGGGTGAGTGAAGTTGAGGTTTCCCGGGAGGTCGCTGAAGGCGTCCTCGGGAGGAGGATGACGGGTGGGGCCTGGTTTGGGAGACGCGGGGTTGTGTCCCACTGGAAACGGTGAGGGTCTTGGTTGTTGAAAGAAATATGGTGGCTTCGCCGGTGGTGGGGTCGACGTGATGGATGTGCCCGATGTGACCCCTGATTTGCACGGGGTTGGCGCTAGTGGAGGGGGTGTCTGTGGAGGAGACTCTGGAGGTGGGGGAGCTAGAGGGAGGGGTGGGGCTTGTCGGCGAGGAGGTGTTGGGAACCTCAGGATACTTGAGGTACAAGCAAAGGGTGCCTTGGGACTTGGCTGTGAGAGGCATGGAGGAACGAAGGACTCACGTTACCACGTTGGGCCCGTCCTCCTTCTAGGGACCGATTTTTTTAGGAAGCCTGGTGCGTGACACGATGCGAAAGTTCGAAACACGTCCCTTCGCTCTTTGCTGTCGCTCCTCGCACTTTTTGACGCCCTGATCCGTAACGTCCTGGATCTGCAGGATGTCCTGCTTCTGAGCATACTCTTGTACTTGAGATTTATTCAAAACTTTTGTGTAAGGAACAAGGTTACTGTCCAATGGATCATACATAAGGGTATAGTCTATAATATAATGGATTCCCTCTTACTTCCATATTTTAACTTGGCTTAAGAAAGTGAAACGGCGTCACGACCATAAATTGTTCGGTTCGCTTTCGCAGTCTTATAGATGTCAGAGCCGTCATCATCCACTCCCGCTCCAGCGCTCATGTTCTCCGCGTCGAGCTGTCGCAACTATTTTCGAAGATCGCCGCTCTCGGTCGTGCAAGCCTCGAAACGGGTTCCCCCTCACATGCACGGCCTCTCACAGCCCAGCAGCTAAGGTTCGCGGAAACGGATGCATATCGGATCGGATAATTAAGCGGGCGTCGGGATATGCGGTGAAGTCGCGACGGCGACCTCTGTCAAGGGAGATTGCATATCGGCCGGGGAGGTCGCCCGCTTGAGGAATGCGACACAGATCAAAGAGTTACGCCATGCTGGGTCGGGCTGCAAACCCCCTTTCTCAGGTAGCGTGGCGAGCGATCGATGAACCTTCCGATTAATCGAAGCTGAGACGGCTTGCAGAAGGAGCAGAAAAAGAACAATGTGATGTGGAAAATGGCGTGCTGAATATCTATTGTGTTGCTACTCTATATGTTATCTGTGTCAGAAAGAAAACACCACCACATAGCCTGCACCCGCCTCGGTCATGCGTACCCGTCAACAGGAGACTCAGCAGGTGTCCCACTGGGCTCCATCCCGATATCCGACTCAACGGACGCGTCGGGCTGCTCCTGGTAATCTTGGCGCTGCCGCCAGCGGTCGAGCGCCTCCAGCCCGCAGAGGCGCCGCCAGATGGTTGTTGGGCCGGAGGTTTGGCCTGTGGGGATGATCGAGAGGAGGAGGCCGAGGAGGGCGCCTGTGATGGTGAGGAGGAAGCGACCCATTGCTAGGGGAAAGGCGAGACGGTTGGGATTCGGAACGGAGAGGCGCGGGGTTAATGTCGGTACGCGGTCTCTGTCGATCTAAGAGTTCCTCCCTCCTTCCCCCACCCCCGCTCACACACACCCTGGACTCACCCTCCCAAGACACCCCCTTCCGCACAACAATCCACCAAAACGGCACCCCCGATCCCACAAACACGGCCGCCCCAACAGCCTCCCACGGGGCCTCCCTCACGCTCGCCGCGACTAAAAACACCGTGGTCGCACAAAAAACAACCGCCACAGGCATCCACACCCTATAAGGGCGATGCAGATGCGGTTCGGTGCGACGGAGTATCAGGAGTCCGAGGACAGCAAGGAAGTAGAACGACCAGACGATCATGGAGTAGAAGTTTACGAGGGTTGTGAACGAGCCGAGGAGGACGAAGAGGGTGGAGAGGAGGCCCTGCACGAGGAGGGCGTTGGTCGGTGTTCGGAGGGTTGGGTGGATCGCGCCTAGGAGTTTGGGGACGTGCCCGTGACGGGCGGAGACGTGGATCACGCGCGCCCCGCCAAAAATAGAGGCGTTCGCGGCACCGAAGGCGGACCCGATTACGATTAGGGGGATGATGATGCCTCCGATGTGGCCGAATACTTCTTTGCCGAATTCCTGATGGGGAAGGGTGGGGGGCAGGTCAAAAAATTGATGCCGTCGAATCAAAATCCTTCCACGAAGTCGACTTTTCAGCTGACGGGATGCTCTGCTTTTTCCTGATCCCCACCATTGCAATCGTGTTCGATAGCCCGACGGTCTGCGCGGGGAGTACGGCATAGTAAGCGACGTTTGCCAACAGGTAGGACACAATGACGATAGTGGGCCCGGCAACGATTGCGCGGGGCAGGTTTTTCGCGGAATCCGTCATTTCGCCGGTAACAAGATTCAAGTTATTCCTAGAGAGGGATGGAGGATGGGGGATCAGGCTACGATGCCCTTAATTTCGGAGAACTCCCGCCGCGGCGAGTCCCTGCTAGTACCCCCCCCCCCCCCCCCCCCCCCCCCCCCCCCCCCCCCCCCCCCCCCCCCC
>KZ994658.1:0-10359 GCA_003614705.1 Blyttiomyces helicus | reverse complement strand
AGCAATCACACGATGCAATGTTTTTTTCACCACCATCGGAACAAAGTGATGACCGGGCCATCCCCGCCCACATCGAAGCAAACTCGCACCACCCGGCATCGCCCTCATCGCACCAAAGTCGTCCCCGCCCCCACCCACCCCCCCCCCCCAACCCCATCTTCCGCCCACCCCATCCAACCCCTCCCCTTCCCCCACGTCGGGACGCGAACAGGCGGCAACCCAGGTCGCACAAAAGCCCCCGCACCCCCATCACCGACCCACCCCGCGCACCACACCGCGTCCGGATCGCGGCGCCTCGCAGCAGCCAAAACGGCTCTCGCAGCGCAGGCGGGACGGTCGCCGCCTGGGCTGCTCAGCACGCGCACGACGGCATCGACGAGACGTCGCAGGGCTGATCCAGGGATGTGGACGTCGGCGGAGTCGAGGATGGCCTCGACGGCCTTGCACGCGGCGACGACGACCATGGGGCGGGGTCTGGTATCGAGGGGGGCGGTGGCGGCGTCGAACCAGGCGACGATGTCGAGGACGCGTTGTCCGGCGCAGAGGTCGGGGGCTTCGGCGGTGACGGCGGAGACGGTCGTCCAGGCCTCGACGGCGACGGCGGGGACGCGATCGGCTACGCGCGGGCCCAGGCTAGTCCATAGCGTTGCGAGGGTCGGGTCGCGGTTTGGGCGGTCGTGGCGAAGGGGAGGGAGCGCGGCGCGGACGAGGCGGAGCGCGAGGGTTCGCACTGCTGGATGTGGGGCCGAGAGGGTGTTGGAGGCTCGCGAGAGGATCTTGTGAGGCATGGAGGGTTCTGGGGGGACGTCGGGCTGGGGGGAGGGTTGAGCGTCCGTATCGGCGTTTTCGGAGATATTGGATGGGGGCTGGGAAGGGTTGCTGGCGTCTTTGAAGAAGGCGCCGATCTCTTCCATGGTGCGTTTCCTCGCTCGCTTTCGATCTGCCGTGAACTCCTCGTCGGCGGCGTCTGCGTCACCCGATCGTCGCTCCTTGAGGAAGAATTCGAGCATTTCGACGGAGCACCCGGCACATTCTTCGGGAAGGTCGACCCCAGCTGCGCGCAGGCCTTCTTCCCGACGGCGCTGTCTAGACTCTTCCTCATCGATCGATTCAGCCGGCGTGTGCGCAACTGCCTTCTTCGGCCCGACCGTCCCCTCCTCCGCCTTTCGCGCGATCCCGGCGCCCTCGGCCTCGAGCACTGCGACCAGCACCTCGACAAGCGACCCAACGATCGCAGCATTCCCTCGATACCAATCCTCCAACGTCTCCAGCACCTCCTCGACCGAATCATCCAGCAACCCAACAATATCTGCCCCCGCGACACGCACGGCAGCGACGAGCACGCGCGGGGCGCGCGGGTTGAGGGCCAGATGGCGAATGCGGCGAGATGCCGCGTCGATAACGTAGTCAGCGTTCGCCAGCACAAGCGCGGACTCTGAGGGCTGGCCCGAGCCTGCGGCGACGATGCGGAGGCAGGCGGCGGCGGAGGACGCGACCGCCTGGTTCGGTGATGCGAGCGCTTCCAGGACCGGGTAGAGTGTTTGGCGGAGGAGAGGAGCGAACGCGGGCTGTGGGAGGATGCGGGCGGCTGTGGCGATCGTCTCGAGGACGAGGCTGGTTTTGAGGATTGTCGCGTTGTATGTCGATACTCTCGCTTCTTGTTCGGATTTGGAGTTGCGCGAGGCGATCACCATTTCGAGATCGGGAGATGAATCTTCCGAGGGGTCGAGCAGGTACGACGCGAGCTCCTGGTCAGCGAGACCAGCCGGGAGGTGGAGGAAATCGCATTGAAGGACTTCGCGGACGACTGACTTTGCGACGGCGTGCAGTCGCGCGGGAGGATTGGCCAGCACGGGTGAGGAGCCGTCCGCACTTCTGATCCCGATCCCCGCAGCGCCGAGCAAGATCTCGTTTAGAACGTAGAGGGCCTGCGCTTGCGAGTCGACCAGAGCAGAGGGCGAGAGGAGGCGCTCGAGAAAATGGTCGGCGAGGACTGCGACGTCGCCGTGGAGTCCGAGTAGGCGGCATGTTTGGGAAATGCTACGAGCGACGCGGTCGTCGCGGAAGTATAGGAAACGGCGGCGCGGAAAAGAAGGAAGGGCAGCGACGGCCACGCTCCGGCCCTCGCGAGTCAGGGTCCAACCTGACCCGCCCGCTCGCGGGTCCTCGAGCGTATCCAGATTACCCTCTGCGGAACGGTCCTCGACGAGCCTAATATCCGAGGTATCAAACGTCAGGACGTTGAGAAGGCCGACCGAAATGCGGTCGAGCGAGGCGTTCAGCGACGACGATATCGTGCCCTTGAGAAGCATCAGGTACCCGTTCGCCAGGCCGAGCGCTGCGAGTTTTTTCCGATCATCGGCTTGCGTCAGCGCGCGGGGAAGGGCCATCATCAGGTCGTCGAAGTTCGCCTTGAGGATGGAGGAGAGGGAAAAGCTTGAAGTCAGCCGGTTCGAGGCGAGGTCGATCTGGGCGCGGCACTCGGTCGCAACGGCCGGGAAATCGTCGTCGACGAAAAATACGAGTGTTTCGACAAGAGTGGGGACGCACTGCGAGAGCGTCCGGGAGCATCTTTGGATCAGGGAGGAGGCCAGGCGAATGAAAGCGAGACGGACGCGCCACTGGCTGTGGTCCCGAATCTTGAAGATCACATTAAGCATGCCGACCAGCCGCCCAGCTGTTGCGTGCAGCCAGGCGCGGTCTCGTCCCAATATAGGACCCGAAGGAGCGGGTGTTGCGGGATGCTTTGCTAATCGCTGCTCGAAAGCGACCCCCCCTGCGTCAACCTCGGCCGCAGCCTTCGCTTTTGCAGCCTTCGTCTTTTCGGCCAATGCCGCCCATCCTATTTCTTCCCGGTCCAGCAGGTGCTCCGACTGCTTGTCATCCATGACCCGCCCCACGATATCGGAAAGGACGTCGAGGCAAGATACGATGATGCGGTGATTATCCTTTTCGTCTCGGACCAGAATCTTAGCGAGCGTCGACGCAACGCCGGGAAGCGGCACCGCTAGCAGGTCGGGGTCTCTTATCCGCACAACGAGGACAGAGATGGTCTGGACGGCCTGAACGCGAAGGTCAAGGTTGTGCTTGTGCTCGACGATTTCTAACAGGGCTACGATGATAGGCCCAACGAGCGGGAGGAAGCGAGGCTGCGAGAGGTCCAGTCGATTTGTCGAGGGAGCGTCACCTGGCGATGAGAAAAACGAACGCTGTTAGCACTCTTTCCAGGAGCAGGCCAAGCTAATCCCATCACACTAGCTCACCCACTCACCATCCAACTGACAAACCCTCAAAAGCTCCCTCAAGCACCGCACAGCAATTGCCTGGACCTCCTCCGTCGGTTTGGCAATGACGCCGCCGGCAGCCGCACCCCCCGAAATGACGTTCCCCATCACTCGAATAAAAACCTCCACCAGTTTGGCGGAAGCAGAGCCTGGCGGACAGCATCCAACCATCAACGCGACGCACTCCAACGCGGCCTCGACCGACTGTTCGGAGACGGCATCAGACGAGAGCAATTGTTGAATCGGGAAGAGGACGTATTCGAGGAGGAGCGGGATGGGCCCCCTCTGGGCATCAAGCGAGGAGATGATGGAACGCAGGGCGGTGAGGAGGGCGAAGAAGGGGTTGGAAGGATCGCGTCGCTGGGATGTCCATGCTCTGTCGTTCAACGCGGCGACGCAGAAGGGTTTGATCTTTGGGAGAGGTGGGTGAGCAGGGCAGCACGAAAAGAAGAGAGTGGTGAAGCGGGGACACCTGCCTGAGAAAACAGCGCCTGGGCGGCGGCCTTGCCAACGTCGGGATCTGCCATGTGTGTTGGCGAGCGGCGTTGACAAGAATGTCGAACTCGACAAGACGTCGGGGTCCGCACGCAAATGATACATCGCGAAGTCCGACAAGCGAAAAAGCCAGTTTCCCGCCCCCAGCCGATCGTCCCCATCTGTTCCCAATGAGCGCGCCGACCACGAAAATGTCCAAATCTGAACCGTACGACGACCTCGTCTGTTCAGCCGACTCCCGCCCAGTCGACGACTACTTCTTGGCCACCCACCCCGTCGCGCCATTCACCCGCCCTTTCCCGTTCGCAGCCTTCAACTCCGCTCCCGTCACATCTGGTAAGATCACGAGTGTTACGGGACCCTCGTCTGACTTTGGCAGTGGGGTGTGCGGTGAGTTGGGGTGGGGGGAAAGGAGAGATCCTGTTGCGATGCAACACAGTCAAAGGAAACGGCACCAACGCGTCTTTTTCTGTCGGGGTGGGATGAATCCAGCAGGAGCAGGCGGTGACGACGAGAGACTTTTTTACATCCGAAAGGCGAAGGTGAGCTGAAGCTGTGTGCGGCAGCAGGTCTTCGCGCGAAACCCCCCGGCTCGACCTCCCGCCTCCTCCTGACGCCAAACTTCCACTCCAACCCCCTCCCACTCTCCTTCATCCCAGGCCGAGGCCTCCGGTCAACCCGAACCGGTAGACATCAACAGGCCCTATACCCCGGGCACTGTCAGAGTCGCCAACGTGAGTCCCCCACCCCCTCCCCCCCGGTGAAATAAACCGCAGTACGCATCGATTGGCATCCCGTTCTTTTGACCCCTATAAGCTCTTCTACCCAGATTCAGGGGTCGCGGTTTGAGACGCGGGTCGTGGTCCAGGTTGACCATTCGCAGATCTTGAACGGCGTCGTCGGGGCCCCACAGACTCCCAAGCCGTTCCTCTCGATCCGATAGACGGGCGGTGTCGGTGGTTTCGCGCGCTGGGTAGAACCCTTTTTTTCCACAATCGTTATCATGGCTGCATATTTTATGTTATGAGTGGTTTCTGATGGAGGCAGGAGGCAGAAATGTGCTCATCTCGGGCTGCAGGCGATGACGGAAAGGGAAGGGTAGACTTGGAGAGAAAGGGGAGACTTGAGAGGAATGTCGACCATTAGTAATTGCAGTATTAGTAATGCATGCTTATGTCAGCTCCGCTCCCGCAGCCGAGCCAAAATCCTCCAATGTCCGAAAAGCCGAACAGACTGAACATTTGCAAAGTCGACGTCGACGACTCGACAGGAATCCTTTTCGTCGCTGTCCACATTTTGCAGGAAACCCCGCCATGATTCGCCGTCAAACCCGTCTGAGAAGGGAATACCTCTACCGCAAGGCCCTCGAAACAAAGGACCGCCAAATATACGAGCGGAAGCAGCAGCTCAAGGTCGCTTTGGAAGGTGCGGAACTGCTGCTCATGTGGTGGGCAGACCGCGACGCCGAATCACACCGCGAATCCTCCATGCTAAACACCCTTTTCGCATTCCAGAGGGCAAAGCTCTTCCCGGTGACATCAGGAAGGACGCTGAAACTCTGCGGAAGGAGCTTCAGTTTGACGAGAGCCAGAGTGGTGAGCTGCGCGTGTTTGTTCTCGGGTGCCGGCGAACCCCCGTTCTTGTCGCGGCGCGGCTCTGTCCCACTGTCGCACTGCTCACATGCCCTGTTTCTCCGCCACCCAGCCCCGAAGACGCACATAGACGACGAGTACGCACAAGCGGGAGTTCAGGACCCGAAGATCCTCATTACCACGTCGCGCGACCCCAGCAGCAGGCTGCAGCAGTTCGCAAAGGTATGCGGGTGTCGGGTGGCATATGCCGAAAGGCTGGCGTGGTTGGTTCCGCTTGCGAGTGCAAAGGAGGAGGCAGGCCGACATCCGGGGCTCGTAGATACTCACTCTATCGCGAATTTCCTCCCGGGCCGCAGGAAATGCGCTTGATGTTCCCCAATTCCCAACGCATCAACCGCGGGAACTACGTGATGAAGGACATTGTGGAGGCGTGTCGGAACAGCGATGGGACGGATTTGATCATTCTGCACGAGCACCGTGGGCAGCCTGGTTCGTCGCGGGGAGAGTGTGGCGGGAGGTCTCACGCGCATCTTGTTGCCCCGTTGGCGCGAGTGGGAACAATTTGATGATTTACGAACGACCTTTTTCCTCCGCATACCCTCCCGTCGCACAGATGGAATGGTCATCTCCCACTTCCCTTACGGTCCCACCGCGTACTTTACGCTCCACAACGTTGTTTTGAGACACGATATCCCGGACCGCGGGACGGTTTCTGAACAATTTCCGCATCTTATTTTTGAGGGGTTTAACTCGAAGCTAGGGAACCGGGTATGTGGAAAGAAGTGTGGTTCGGGAGGCGGTTATTGAGGCTGGAGGCGTCTGCGTTGACCGACGAGGCTAGCATAGCCGAGGACGGCCGATATAGAAAGGTTTCTCGATTGTCGGCTGACCTTCCCCGCACCTCAGGTACAAAACATCCTGAAGTATTTGTTCCCCGTGCCAAAAGAAGACAGCAAGCGTGTGATGACTTTTGCGAACGAAAGCGACTTTATCTCATACCGGTGCGACGCCGTTTTTTCCCATTTCAATTCTCCTCACCCGCTTTTACCTCCTCTGACCTCCTTACTCTACACCCCTCCAGTCATCACGTATACTATAAAGTGGGGAACGACGTCCAACTGGCCGAAGTGGGACCACGATTCGAAATGCGATGTAAGTGTGATGGCTGACGATCGTTTGAGGGTGGGGGAAGGGGGGACTTCGGCGGAAGAGTCCAGGCCTCCCGATTGTGGATTACTCACAGCGCCCGCCTTTCCGCCATCTTCAGTGTACGAGATCAAACTGGGAACAGTCGATATCGCGGAGGCAGACACGGAATGGGTGTTCCGGCCGTACCAGCGCACGGCCAAGAAGCGGGATTTCTTGTGATGCTCTTTCCTCTTTGGTCCTGTTTGACGACGACGACTCGACACTGCAAATATTTATTTTTTCACTTCGCATCATTCGATCTTGTTTTTTTGGGGGGTCATGGTGTGGTAGATGGCCGCTTTTGTTGGGTGGGGGCTCCTGCTGATGTGTTTGCGTGATCAAGCACAGATGGTGACTGGTGGCAAGGAGGGGGTTGGGACAGTCGTTGTTGTCCAGGTTGCAGGGCGGCGGGACGATGGACGACAAGAGAAAGTGAGGACGAGACAGGCCACAGATGAAAATCGCGATTGCGGACCCGTCCCGTCCTCCTCTCGCTTTCGTCCAAATAATTCCAACCCCCGTCGCCGGCAAACAGCCTTCCAAAAAAAAAGAAAAAAAAAAAAAAAAAAAAAAAAAAAAAAAAAAAAAAAAAAAAAAAAAAAAAAAAAAAAAAATACCAGTCATTAAACGGCATTCGATGTCGGCTAGCCAGGAAAGGCGCGAAGTTTCCCCGACCCGACCGTCCATCCGAACCATGCCTCACGGGAACCTTCCCACCCATGCAATCTTGCAAAAACTACTCGTCGATTGAGGGAGACGAGGAGGGATGAACGATAGTGGCCCTCCTCCCATGGTTCAGACCTTCATTTCACCATCCAGGAGATGCAAAAAAAAAAAAAACATCCGCCTTTCCTGTTTCAGCGCCCATGATATAATCGTGATGGGATGGATCATCAGCGGACAGGAAAAAAGAGTTCGATCAGAACCAACAAAGCGTTAATTCAGAGTTGAGTTGTTTTTTCCGGTCAGTTTAGTTTAGTTTAGTTTAGTTTCGATCTGCAAACGATGGTGGTGAAAAAAACATTGCATCGTGTGATTGCTGCCTGCAATGGTGCGAACCTGTGCGAACTTGTTGGAGGATATTCGAGAAGGGCCCCTCAAAATGGGTGTGTGCGTGCATTTGCGGTACTGGTTGGAATATATCCTTATGCCGTTGCCCATCGGCGTCTGCCGAAGTTGGGTGGAACCTGGTGGGGTGGGAGCATCGGTCAAGTTTTTCGATGCACAATGCATCGTTCAGTGTGAGGGACGAGACCTGAGATGATTTTCGCCGGGAATCATCAAACGACAAACCTGTCATCAACGACCATCGTCGACCCGCAAACAGCCTTCCAAACATTCAAAGAAAACCCCCACAAAATGACCTCCTCCTTCGAATGGAGGCGCCACTTTTCCCAGATCGTTGGACTCCTCGCTAGATCATTCGAAAAATCGTTGCAAGTCGGCCGCCGGCCGCGAGCACCAGAGTCAGAAAAGGCGACCTGACCGTTCATCCGAACCACTCCTGTCGGGATCCTTCACAGCCCACACACACCTAGTAGTCTATCGCGGAGAAATGAATAAGACGAGACGCCTGTTGTTTATTCATTCCACCAGGCCAAACAAAAAAACGGTTTGATCCGCTTTCTCGATGCCTTTTTTCATGAGTTCATCCCGTGGGATGTAAGAGTTTCAGAGTTGATTGTTTAGTTGGCGGCCGCCGGCGTTCAGTAGTCGGATTCCTTGGCGGTGGGCGAACTGGATTGTTTGCGATTTCCACAGGATTCCGGTTTCTGGTCGAGTTTCGATCGACTCGATAGGTACGATGGTGGTCGAGAAAAAAAAGACCACAACCAACTAACTTGACGACATGTTTGGATTCTTGCCCGCAAGGTGCGAACTTGTGAAGGTTGCGCGCTGCTCCTCGACGGACCCCTCAACCGCGAAAGTGCTCAGTGCATTGGATATGTGCATCCATGGTACGTTGGCGTCTTCCAAGTAACTGATCAACGAAAGTGTTGCCCGCAAACGGCGCAGGGAATATCAAATGAAGCCCTCCCACGCCCGTGGCAATGGTAGTGGTGTGGCAGGTGGCGGTGGCTTCAAAGACTTTACGTCGCCGCCGCTAGTGGCGAAGTTCGCAACATGCACTCTCAGTACTCCTCGCGCAACGCCGTAAGTTGGCATCCGTGATGAAGCGTTCGTCACATTCGCAACGACCACATTGGTTTCAAAGACTCCTGATTCCATTGCATCCACAAGGCGGCACTGTTCTAACTTCTAGAGCGCCCGACGCTAATATCCTTATTTGAGTTTTGAGTCGAACTTTTGGGTTTGATCCTCTGATTCCTCTGGCGTTTGAGAGTTTGGATTTGACGCCATCGTCTTCTCCTGGCTCGAAAAGGGTCCTCATGTGGCGTGTTCCTGAAACTTCAGACGAGGCGAGGGAGGCTGACTTCGAAGCACATTTGTTGAGAAGGAGCAAGATGCAGGCCAGCTAAATACAAGCGCGTCCTCGCATCAATTCCCCCCATCCTCATCTTCTCCCAGTTCCACTTTCCCACATCCCTCACAAACATCATGCTTCTCAAGAGCATCACCTCCGTCTTCTTCCTCGCCTCGACCATCCTCGCCTCCCCGAGGTCGAAGCTCGCCCGCCGCCAAGAGGGCCCCTACGTCGACGACCACCGCGAAGGCAACCGCGGCTCCTGCAACCTCCTCTTCGCCCGCATCGACGTCGAGTTTTTCCGCGAGGGTCTTTCCCGCTACTCCGAGAACGACTTCTCCAGCAACGGCTTTGACGTTGACACCCGCCGCCAGATCGAGATCATCGTCAACTCGGACTCGGGCCACGTCTCGGACATGGAGAGCCGCCACGGCAACGGCGACCGCAGCTGCGAGTATAACTTCAACTGGGACAACGTCGCGCGCTTCGTCGGCTACTCCTCCATCCTCAACCGCTACGGCGACAACCGCAACAATGAGATCTCCATCCACGACCAAACCCGCGACGGCGAGGTCTTCTTCTCATCGTTCTCGGACTTCATCAAGTGCCCGTGGAACGGCGGATGGCGCCACCACGAGACGCTCGAGATCGAGAGCTCGTCGCGCAGGGGGTCGTACCGCGACTCGGACTCTCGCCGCTCCGAGGACGGCGGTCACCGCCGCAGCGACCGCTTCAGCGATTCGTCTGACGACGTTATCCGCATCGATCTGCGCTTCACCGGTCACGTCTCCCGCGACGAGTTTGACCGTCTCCAGTGCAACGTTATCATCGGGCGCGCGCAGTTCCGCACCAGGCTCTATGTCGACCGCGACGGCGACCGCGAGATCGCTTCCTGCGAGGTTGACTCGCATGACACGCGCCGCTTCCAGGAGGTTATTGTGTTTGTGGTGGTTGAGGACCGCGATGTTAACTATGGGGATGAGAGCCATGTTGTCGCTGGGCCCGTCTTCTTCCGCGACTCCAAGTGGGGTGGTCGTCGTCACTAGGCCGCTTGACGTAGTCCCCCTCTCCCCCCGCACCCAATGCACATATTGTATATAGAACCCCGTTTGTAACATGATTTTGGTTTTCTCTTTCATTTGTTCTCTTTGTTCCTTGCTTCTATATGCGATCTGGATTGTTTTGTCGGTCATGTCTGGTCTCTGGGCGCTAATGGAGTTGGCGGCGACTGGTCACAATGGTCGGTGGCGAACGGCGAGTCTGACTGAAGCGAAGTGGGTAGTTCCAGAGCTGCGACTGCGGACTTGGCAGCTCGCATAGGTTATGTATCTCTGAGGTCAGCGACTCGAAGGACGAGGATGGATGAATTCTGGGC
>KZ994657.1:0-10363 GCA_003614705.1 Blyttiomyces helicus | reverse complement strand
ATTGGCAGTGTCGTAGTTCCTTTTTGCACAGGGAACCTGTGGAGAAAGGAATCTTGCATCCTTTCCTCAACTGCCAACCTGGATTTCAATCAAGACGTCAGTAGACATTTTTGGAAACCTGATTGGCAGCGCCGTAATTCCTTTGCGTAGTGAATATGACCACCTGTTTCAGCCTAAATTAACAGGTTAGATGTGCATGTAAACATTTTTTTAACAAAGAAAGTTTGTGAAATTTGTTAACAAATCAAAATTATCAAGTTTAATCACAAGTAAAACTCGTTGCGTTCATCAACATAAACATCCAAATTAACAAAGGTATGCACTTCGAAGATTTCCGTTGGTTTTTTATTTCTATACGTTGGTAATAATCAATAATCTATGCAGGCGCGATGCCTACGCCCAAAAAAACATATGCTGAGCTTGAAAAGGAGGTTGAAGTCCTCAAAAATGAAAACAGGTTGCTCAAACATGAGAACATGAACAGGTTAGATATGGAGCAAAAGAAAGAGAGGATAGAATGGTCGAGATCGCTATTTGCAATGTGCTGGGAATGTCACCGATTATATAGTCATCATGATCCGCAATTTGAGTCCTGAGAAAAGTATTTTCTCTCGATTCTGGCTCGATTCGCATTTCAAATTCTCTTATCATTTTTCATTCGCAATCACATTGCAAATTCTTTCAACATTTTACATTCACAATCACAATCACATTGCAAATTCTTTCAATATTTCACATTCACAATCACAATCTTCTAACATTTTACTTCACAATCACAATTACATCAACGTTCGCAATCACAATCGCAATGCAAATTCTGTCAACCTTTTACAATCACAATCACATTGCAAATTCTTTCAATATTTCACATTCACAATCTTATTTATCGATAAATCATATTGCATAATTTGTAATATTCTTTCAACATTCACAATTGCAATCACAATCGCAATCTCATTTGTCGATAAATCATATTGCATAATTTGTAAAATTCTTTCAACACTCACAATCGCAATCACAATCGCAATCTCATTTATTGATAAATCATATTGCAAAATTTGTAAAATTCTTGCAACATTCACAATCACAATCACAGTCGCAATCTCATTTATTGATAAATCATATTGCATAATTTGTAAAATCTTGCAACATTCACAATCACAATAACAATCTCTTTTATCGATAAATCATATTGCATAGTTTGTTAAATTCTTGCAACATTCACAATCACAATCGCAATCGCCATCGCCATTACATTGCAAGTTCTTTCAACATTTTACAATCATATACATCCACTATAGGAACTCTCAAAAACATGCATCTGTTAGAAAAATAAATGTACATACTTAGGATAGCCGTGCGATGGTTGCCGTCTTCAAATTTCTTTGCCGTGCGTATTTCAATCGCTGAATTATACACATATTCCAGTAAGTGGATATTCCACGTTGGAAGACGATTCTCCGAAAATGGAAAACGATAGCCGCAAAAAGTCCCCCAAGGTGTTAAGCCACCTATCGCTACTGATTGATTTGGAGAAACCAACTTGCCATGGTGATCTTATCATTGGCACTGGTCTCGTCACCTTCCATTGGTCTCCGTAAGTCGTTGGGACTGGTATCTCCATTATGCCTCGAGGTAACAACTTCCATATATCTAGAATTTCCGCCTTTGAGTCCGACATAAGTTATTTTATTGTAAATTGACCTATCTTTATATATCTTATTTTTTTCTATAATATTCACCAATCCATAATGTATGTTATTGCTATATTTGTTGGAAACATATGTATTCGTATTCCATCATCTACGTTGAAGAAAAAGATCTCTACATTCGTTTCGTTGGTGGAAGGTCTTGCTTTGAACGTTGGATAATGGTAAGTGTGGATTCTATCATATTCATGACATGATGCAAACTAAGAATTCGCCCATTCCCGTTTGCGCTTCACTACTAACCTGTTGTTCAGAGTCTGATTCTCCGTTCTCAGAGTCTGAATCGTCGTTTGAACATTTAGCCACAGTTGCCTGGTCAGTTCTTGTTTCAGAATTTGATTCTCTTGTTTCAAAATTTAATTCTCTTGTTTCAGAATTTGATTCTCTTCTTTCAGAATTTGATTCTCTTGTTTCTGAAATTGATTCTCCTGTTCGAAAACATCGACCCTACGCCGAAGAACCTCGACCTGATGTGCAAGAGACGAAAGCCTGTGGGAAAGAGTGTCGTTGAGTGTAGCCATCGAATCTGGAAAGATAAATGTGAATTGTTGTGTTGATTCTATGTGGGAATAAAACGAAGAAGCATCATCACGTACCTTTGGTTGTCGCTGTCCACAGGTAACCTGTGCAAAGAGGAACTACGACGCTGCCAACCAGGTTTCGAAAAATGTCTACTGACGTCTTGAGTGAAAACCCGGTTGGCAGTTGAGGAAGGGATGCAAGATCCCTTTCTCGACAGGTAACCTCTGCAAAAAGGAACTACGAGGCCACCAACCAGGTTTCCAAAATTTGCTACTCATTTGTTCGAAATCCCAAGGCAAGTCTGGATTAGAATCGACAACTTCCAGATATGCATCAATAATGTCCATAGTGATGTTTGGATTTGCACTCAAACAACGATAATCCCATGGTTTGTCCGGATATGCATGAATAACGTCCATAGTGATGTTTGGATTTGCACTCAAACAACGATAATTCCATGGTTTGTCTGGATTCGCTTTGACCATTTCCATAGTAATGTTCAGATTCTTACTCAGCTGGTAAAAATTCCATGTCTTGTTAGGATTTGCATTGTAAAGTAACTCCAATTGATTCGGCATGGTTGATCGACGATAGGTCATGATGGAATAAGGTTTAGAAGCCGTACTTAAGTAGCAGGGGTGAGTTTTATCGATAAAATTCATGTCAATTTTGATTGTTGAACATTTGAACAAAATACACGGTCCCAAAGAAAATTATTGATAAAGAACAATACCCCGAAATCACGGACTTGAAGAGTGTCCTTGACCGGTGGGTGCCGATGATGAATGCGAGGAGATGAGCAGGCTCCATCAGAATACAGAGCGTTTCTCGATCTTGCTGCTGTGCAAGTCATATGTAGTCGGGTATGTAAAGGTCAACAATAAACCAACCTAGCCGTCCAACCCCCTCCACACGCTTTTGCCCGACAAACAGGTTTGTAAAGTCGGCTAAGTGCAGGGATGACAGGCCGATAATCTTTCCCGATTCTACTTAATAATGACCGTTTATCACTGGCCCCTTAGAGTATGTCGCTTCACAACGTTCACTTGTACACAACGCAGCCTGAAGCGGCAATTTCTCCAACTTTGGATGTCATCTTCGATATCGATGGCGACTCGTTCCCAATGTCACCCACGGAGATCGACCCTCAGCCGGTCGGTAGGGAAATACGACGCTTCGCGTTAGACGTAAAGATGCCACATACCATGGTTACCGCGGCTTTCGCAAAAATGGGCCTGCATGGCAGTTGTGGGGTGGTGCACGACAGAATCCAAGTAGTCGATGCTGGCCCACCTCAACGAATGGACGATTTTTGGTTGTGGATCCTAGAATTTAGGTATGAGACTGTGCGTGTGAAGGAGATGAGTTATTGCCAGTTAAATTAAGCATCTCCCCCGCGTGTACTCTGATATTTAGCCGTCAAAATTCACTCACACAGTTCTGGAACCCAATCACCCAGTGTTGGAAGGTTTTGGCATTGTTGAACCCACTGCTCGACCGCGAAATGCGGTTGGACTCGGCGATTCCAGGCGTTTACGAGGCATACGAATGCGCCCCTCCCCCGTTCTCAGACCTACCCACCTCCTTTGCATCACCATCTGCTCTGTTTTCACCATCGTCTCCACAGTCTCCATCATCTCCATCTTCACCATCGTCTACCCGGTCTCCATCGTCTTCAAGATCACCTTTTAGCGAGGGCATCTTGCCAGCTATGAGGTCCGAGGCACTTTCATGTTTTGAAGAGGCCGCAGTACAAGTCACTGGAATTACAGTCGACGCTGTCGCACCCAAATTATCTACAGGAAGCTTCGACATATGGTCTCTTGCAGGAAATGCCACCAGTATGGTTACAAGATACACTTGGCGTACGGTCGGTGAGATTTTTTTCATTTACATGCAGATTTTCCTCATTGTTTTTCCCTGACTCTTATTCACAATCTTTTCTGAAGCCAAATTATCTTTGTCGTAACCTGTTCCTGACGAGACCTCGGTTAATTCGCATCTGCACCCCCCTCGCAGACTCGCAACAAAAATAGCCGAGCCTAAACGAACTAATACGACAGCTGCACATGCAGCCTTTGGTGCTACAGCGAGAGGTGCAACGCTGCGCAACATCGAACTCGCCAAGATCAAACTTGCCCGAGCCAAACTCGAATGTGAAGCCAAGATTCGGGCGGCCGAAATCAAATCCAAGGTTAGGATGCGTAGCGATGAAGTTGCAGAGTTCAAAGCTAAGATAAGGAAGGAGGAGTTGGAACTCAAAAAGGCGAATCTGCGGAAGATTCCATAGTGGACCCTTGGTTCCCGAACAAATCGTAACAAAGATTCTTTTATTATTATCTCATTTTTACTTTTAAGCCTGAAACGGACGCAACTCTTGACAAAGATATTCCTAATGTGAAAGGAGGTGCATGGAGACGGCCGCAATAAGACATCACTTGCTTCCTGACTCTGAGCGTGGTGTGTCGCCGGTGTAAAGAGGATGTGTAATGTTTACCAAGGTAACATAGTTGAATCGTGAATTTTACGTAAGAACTTGACCCCAGGTAAACGGAAATCTTTTGACTGAAACCAGAACTCAGAGAGAAAAGTGGTTCATGGTTCTGGTTCCATGTTGTTATTGAAGAATTATAATGATGAAGATTGCAAAGGTGTTGAAGATAGCGAGAAAAATTTCACATTTTTGACACCGTTGCAAAACTTCCATCTAAATACTTTCATTTATCAATAAAATATACAACTTTGAACAAAACATAGCCAGATGAGATTAAAAACGCAAAATTCAATTCAAGCATTGTGGTGCTTACAGAGGGGGTTGATGAGGTGAACGAGGAAATCGGGGAGCTGTTCTATACCGACCTGCCCTTCCTGTTACTTTTGATTCGGCATGATTCACGGTGTGTTGGTCACTATCGGCGTTTCTTGTTTTCTTCATATGTTCATGTAGGGAACCTACTCGTTTCCCATTGACTCGACTCGAATCGAATCAGTTCCAAACCCGCATCTGATTCCTGTTTACGTCATGTCATGTTCACTAGTTGCTAAAGTCGATCAATTATCAATTATCAAATATCGATTATCGATAATCAATTATCAATTATCAAGAATGTAGTGAATGAAAGGAAGGAATGAAAAAAATGTCTTAAGCGATGAAAGCCAGCGAGTTTTCATTTCAAATGTAGTGTATTTCAAAAGAGTTCTTGATCAGTTTGTATTCGACTTTTAATCAGTAGATTGAAAATACTTAGGGGTAACGGTTATAATATGATGGGGGTAACGGTCATAATGATAGGGGTAATTGGCTTGTAAATAAAGAGGGGGTCACAAGAAATAAAAGAAAAGGGCGTGTTCACTCCCAACCCCAAAGAAGAAAGAGGGGTACTGCCTGTCAGTGCGTTTCTCCAGCTGACTTGTGAGAGTCTTAAAAAAACAAGTCAAAGACTCTTCGGACCTAGCAACTTTCTGGAATCGGAGGGATTGGATGCCGGGGTGGAAGTTACTGAGTTGGGTTTGACCTTCGAGGCTCTGCCCTTAGGCAAACGTTCGTTGGTTGATCACGGAATGGTTGAGAGTCGCGACGACGTTCAAGGATTTGTCGAGGTCAGGAGCGAGCGTCGTAATGATACCTCCAACTTGGTGACGTGGATATATGTGCGCACGCTGAATAATTGTTTGGAAGGAAAGGTCAGTGAGAAGAAGAATAATGTGGGATCGGGAGGCTATCGGTAGTGGGATCGGGAGGCCGTTGGTAGTTTGATCGGGAGGCCGTCGTCAGGTGGATCGGGAGGCCGTCGGTAGGTTCGCTTGGTTGGCCATCGAGGGGTTGGCACTCCAATCCGACCTGATCCGACCCGTTTGGACCTGACCTGACCAGATCCCATCCGACCTGACCTTCAGGTTGGTTTCAGGATTGGGAACAAGACGGCCAAGTTTCGTGGGATCGAGCTTGAGGTTGGTTAAGGGGTCGCTTTGCGAGTAAGAGTGTGTGTGCGAGTACAAGTGCGAGTCCAAGCACAAGTCGGAATACAAGTGCGAGTCCGAGTACGAGTACAAGACCGAGTATGAGTACGAGTATGAGTAAGAGTACGAGGCCGAGTACGTGTCCGGGTCTGAGTCCAAGTACAAGTCGGAGTAGGACTACGTGCCTGAGTACGTGTCAGAGTATGTGTCTGAGTATGTGTCCGACTACGTGTCCGAGTGCGAGTCGGAGTACTTACTTTTTTTATGCAGAGAAAGTTACGTTTGCAGAAAAAAAAACTGTATGTTTTATGAAGATGGGTTAGGGGTTCGCAGAAATGTTAAGTACGAGTACGAGAGGAGACCGAGAAGATGGAGTTGTACTATGAGAAAAAGGTACTTACGTTGACAGGGACCTGGATGTAGGTGCGAATCGGTGTCCGATGACGTGTCTTGAGAGAGTGGGGTTGGGTGGATGTTGCCGGAATCATGGTATGCACGTTGCCTGGACCTTGCTGATGATGTTGCCGTAATCTTGGTGTTGACAAAGCCGGCCCAGGATGGGGACGTTAGGGGCGGGGGGTTGCGCAAAAGGTAAGTACTAGTGGGATACGGGAACTGACCTCTGACCAGAATACAAGACAGATCAAGATCATGAAATAACTGTTTTGAGGCGTTGCGGAAAAGGTCAGTACTTGTGGGATACGGGAACTGATCTCAGAACGGAATCCAAGACAGATCAAGATCATGAAATACCTGTTTTGAGGGGGGGGCCCAGGTCTTGGGGTAGAACGCTTGTTGAGTGTAGGTGTGAACGGAAGAACGGAAGGTAGTGGGTGAGGGTGGGTCATGGTAATTGTGTCGGGTATTTATATGCATTTTTGGCATTTTGTAAATGAACGCATGTGCCTGCACGTGACACAGTGTGCTCGCGATATTAACGCGCTTTGTGGAGATGCGGAGATATACTTCCGGGTTTGTCGGTGGACCAAGCCACATGGTGCAGCGCGTCAAAAACCTGTCGCCTGGGAACCCACGAAGGAGAAAGAAGGAAAAAGAAGAAAAAAGACAAAATAAGAAGGAACAAAATTGAATTAGAATGAATAACAAGATCCAATACGTCCCATAGCCAAATCTGCATTAAGACATAGCTTGCACCGATGCGCGTTGTGCCGAATCTGCCGATGCATCAAGACAACCTTGAAATCAGTCATCATAAACGGAACGGGAATTCAGAATGAGAGATGTCAAGATTGTTTCGATGCGATTTTCAGGCTAGGGAGGGTTTTCGGGTTCGGGTGTCTTTGCACGAACGTTCGTTTTCATTACATATGAGACATATGTGCACACATGTTTACTTCATCGATAAGGAAGTTGAATATTTTTAATGTTCAATATCTCAACAAAGTCAAAAATGTTTTATCGACGGAACCCCCGTCAGATGTTTCCATACACGAAACTAAGTCAACTAACTATATGATAATCAATCATATTGTTATATGTTCAAATGTCAAAATTGTGACTTTGCGATCGACAGAGATATACAAGGAAGTCGAAATATCTTGATAAAAACAATCACTGAAAAACAATCAATCAAAAATAATGGGGAGGCAGTTGTGGATTATTCGAAATCCACCTTGATATTTTCCGGAAGAATAGTTGCACACTGGCGCAAGGTTTGGAATTGAATTGCATTGAACAGAAATCAGGAGCAAAACAAAAAAAAAAGGAACTTCCGTCACATCTCTAATGTAGCTGCGGCAAATAGAAGTTACAGATAGTTTGATAGCTTTCTCGACGAGTCTTTCGCCGTTCATCTGCATATAGAGGAAAAAGTTACGAACAAAGTTAGTTCCACACCTGTGAATCTGCGCAGAAAAAAGACTTCCGGGTTTGGCATAACTTTCCCACGACAAGGAAACAGTTGGCTTGTTGATTGCAGATAGCTCGAAAGACGGCCTTCTCCTCGCCGATGTCCTTTCTGGTTGTAATCCTATTGTTGATGAACGACCTAATATTTTTCTAAAAAAATCGAGAAAAGTAAGCAATGGACGATGAAGGATGCCCACTTGCAGTTTCACATGAATGAGACTTACGACGGTGTAATAATCAGGCGTTCCTGTGACCGCCACAACCAGCCCTTGTTCAATCGCCGCTTTTCAGTCATTGAAATGACGCGCGGAAAGCTGTTCACCCCTTCAACGAAAACCGGCGGCAGCCCCCTGAGAGTAACGGGATGCGGTAGCGGGAGCAGTTGGAGAGCCCGAGCAGCAGGAGCAGGAGCTGGAGGAGTAGCACTAGCCGGAGAAGCGACAGGTGAGTTCGGGGCGGAAGTCAAGTTCGGGATATCATTTTGGATGGCCAACCACACATTGTCTACGAAGTCTGGTGTGAGAAGCTATATTCAACTGAGTTAACTGACCTAAGAGTTGTGAATGCGTGCACTTACTAAGTTTGCAAAAATCCACTTTGTTGACCCCGGGGCGATCAGGGTGGTGAACCAAAGATAGGTCGCGGTACCTCTGGAGCGGTAGGTGAGGCATGCCAAAACAATAGATATTGCGAAGAAACATGTTCTCACCTTCTGGTACTCTTGGAAGGAGAGTCGGCGGTCCATTTCAAAAATCTGGTGAGTAAATGTGAGAGGCAACTTCTGAGGGTGACTATATGACATGGAGTTTTGGGTAATCCTCGTCTATCTTACCTTGTAAGGATCCGTTTTGGATGCTCTTGAAGGGTGAACTGTTCCGACGAATTCCAGGAAAGGGGAGAGCGAACTAGTGCGAGCAGCAAATGTGGAGTGGGGGGCAGTATTTATTCTACACAGGTGAGCGAAAGGAAGAAGTTTGACATGAGAAAAGCGAGACTGGACACCGCCTTATCAAGGTGGATGAATGGAAGCACATATATTGTTTTGGTTCAACAATAGTTCCAGTTAGGATTAGCCTAACCCTAAGTCTACTCCTAACCCTTATCCTAAACCTAGCCCTTCACCTAATCCTGAACAAAACAATTCACTTTAATAGGCCAGTTAAACACCCCCATCAAACCCTCCAAACCTGAGACTGGCTTTCAGGAGTGGGCCTGAGAACCCGCATCGACATCTTTATCTGATAACTCATAATGACTTCTGACGAAATCAAAAATCTTTTCATCTTCCAGGTGAGTGTTGTCGTTTGCCAAAGTGTTTGTCTCTTCAAAGCGATACACGGGTGGAGTTTGATCAACTTCAACATTGATTCCCATTCTGGCCATTTCTAAGCGTAATTCAATCTGTCTAGTTCTATGGATTTCATTTCTGACCATTATATCCTGATCATTATTAATGTTTCTAGCCAGCTCGTTCAAGATGGCAACGTAATGTGGAATGTTGAAATCATTGGTTATTTCAATTAACTCTGTGTGAATTGATCCCCTTATCTTGACGTTTCTCATTCTGCTTAGAATACTATGATGAGTTTGAGAAGACCTTCCAGTTTCTGATGATTATTGTATACCATATAATATTCGAGAAATATTTGCTTCCCCAACCCGGTTTGGTGGTGTTGAAATCTCTGCGATAGATTCTGGGTGCGTCCAAATTTAAAGATAAGTGCACCATTGATATATCCCACTCAGATTAGATATATACCAGGCTTTTCTTAGTAAACGTCCAGCAAAACCTCCTCTTTATTTTTGGCGAAGACTTCATTCATTTTAAAATCGCTCAGTAATTTATCGTTACCGCCAATAAGTTTTTCAACTTCGAGAAGAAAGTTTAAGACATTTTTGCTTTTGTGACGCAACACAATCAAATTTGCTGCATAAATAATCAAAATATGATTCTGCGCACCCAACAGAGTGTAAGTTTCAAAACTGTGAAAACCTAGTTCATACAGTTTAGTAACTTCGTCCAACATTTCAGAATAAGTAACGTTCAACATAATGCCAGTATCTTTCAAATCCACGTGAACTATATCTTGAAATGTGCTGAAGGAAAAGTTTGAACATATTTGTTTGTGTTTCTCTTCGAGATTCAATGTTGAAAATTCCGTGAAGTTGCAAAATGTGCATTTTCGTGAATATAATAGTGATTTGAACCTAGATTCCTGACGAAATTCTATGTATATTGATGATTTTCAATGGATTCGAGTTTTTCATCTTATCTTTCAATGTTTGAATCGAATACCACAGAA
>KZ994656.1:0-10365 GCA_003614705.1 Blyttiomyces helicus | reverse complement strand
ATATTGTGACGTACCTTATTTTCAAGTGCCGCAGTTAGCTCATCGTATTTTTCTCTCTGCTCGGCATTTTTCTGCCCTTCGGCAAGGAGAAAGTCGAGGGTGAAGCGCGACGACTTCTTCTTCACAGGCGGCACGGGAACCGACTCGAAAAGTTTCGTGTCTTTAAAAACATCGAGCGGAGGTGGCCGATAATCGACCGATTTTTTTGATCGGCCGCTACGCCGGGGCTCCTCTGGCGGAGTACTGCAAGATAAGATATCATAGATAGGTGAGAACGGCGGATAGAGAAAAGAAGATGCTTACGACCTCCGCTAGAACCCCCGAGCTCTCACGTTATAGTCTTGTTGCTAGCCAAAAACTGGTTGATGTCTTCCTGGAAAAGATCGTCGTCGTCGCTGTCGACGAACACCGTAAAGGAGCCTCGGCCCTCTGCCACCTCGACTTCGAAAAAAGGATCATCATCTGATACCGATCCCCTCTCCGCCTCAACAGTGACCGGCGCGGGGCCTGCAACCGTCACTGTAATCTCATGGTCGACCTCGATTTCGTGAGCAACCACAGCGTCGGGGAAATCGAGAACGGGCGTGGATTCAATTGAGATCTCTTCGGCTTCTGGGTAGGGCAAGTCGAGCGGATCGGAGCCTGCGGCTGCGATGGAGTCATTTTCGGCATCGCCATTGTAATCGTCCATCGCGCGTAAGACTGGAGTTGGCGACCGACCGGGAGTACAGAGAGAGGTTCGGCCGAAAGTCGCGGCAGAGGGGATGAACGGCTCGTCCGGCTTGACGAGGATCGGGGTCGCGAACGACTGACGTGGGCCGAGCCGATACTTTGGTGTTACGACTTGGAGCCCGTTGCGGGGAACTGGAGATACGTCACAGTCGGAGCCCCGAACGCGATCATCGCAAGAGATAACAGGCGTGGATTGTTCGTCCCAGACTTGCTGCACCGACGATGACGATGAGTCGGAACAGACCTCGATCACAGCCGTAGCGTCGAGCTTTCTTTTTTTGGCCGGACGCGAGGTGGCTCCGCGGTCCAAGGATTCCGAGCGGAGTCGGACGCTGCGGATATCGACGTCGATCGCTTTTTCGTTCTTCACGTCGGTACGCTGCCTCGATGCGAGGTCCGCGCTGCGGCGAGATGAGGCGACGGATGGGGATACTGTGCGGAAAGGACAAATGTCAGACTAAAAGATTGATCGAGGGCCAACTACAGGAGGTGTCAAGTTCAAGGGAAGGTCAGTCGTGCCAGCTCTGGGTATACTCTTTGCGGCGTTTGCAGAGAGCTTTGGCGTAGGTGCATTCGTGAGATCTGGAAATGCGGCATTCAATGTCAGTCGGAGGAGAAGAAAATCCAGCATCTTGGCGACCTGGCCTTTGCATCCGCAGGGTACTCCGACACCGCGCCGTATTCTCACCAATCACAACCAAATCCTTACGACTAGATGACGCCAAAGGTGCCCTCGATTTAGAATGGGGAACCGAACTTGATGCCGAATCTTGTGTGCCAGAAGACACTTTGAGGCCAAAACAAGGCCGTGAGAGCTTGGTACTCGGAGAAAGGGGGGAGGGGAACCAAAACGGCTCCCGAGACAACTCGCGCACGGGACAAACACTCACGGGCTTTTTTGAGTTGCGCGGTTTGAGGGGCAAAAAACTGAGTTATGACCCTGCAGCAGACGGGAACGAGAATGTGGATATGCCATGTTTTGCAGCGACCAACGCAAGAGCTCCAGCATTTTGCCGTTCAGCTCGACGACCCAACATGTCCCGTGCGGATCCAACAATTCCGCCAATGGCCCTCTCCTCGGAAGCCAAGCTTACTTTTGAGAGTTAGCAGGGATATTTGGCTTTCCCTTCGCGGCAGCGGTTCTGCCGCTCATGTTTCACGAGTTTGGCAGTATTTGCCAAAGGAGCTGGCGGAGGAAGAAAAGAAGAGGAGTCTTTTCTGGTGGGAACCGGGGTCTGGCGGGGGCTGGGTTGCAGCAAGGGGGGGAGAGAGCGAGCAGTCGCTGCAGAGGGGCGGGGGACGGCGGCGGGAAGGAAACTCGGAAGGGAAACTTTGGAAATGCAAAAACAAGGAAAGGTTGGGTGGGGGAGAGCGTTGACGATGTCGTCAACGGGGCCTGGAGTGGAGTCCTTGTCGCAGTCGGACACTCGGACACTCAGCCAATCAACACAATGCATAATTCGCATTCGGACATTTCATTCATTCCTGCAATGAAAATAATTAATTGCGCCCGGAAACATAACATGGGGGCAGGAGAACGTCATCCCAAACGTTTGCTCCCTTCCCCGCCATCGAGAATTAGATCCGCACCCGCAATGGACGATAACGACATCTCGGAAGACACCACCAAAAAGGACGAGCAGGCTCCCCAGGAGGAAGACCTTATAGAGGACGACGCCGGCGCAGACTACAGAGTCTTGCTCGATCCACGGAGGTGTGCTCGACGAGGGCGTCGCGAGGGCCGGGGGGGAGGGGGGGAGGGGCGGACCCGACTGACAAACATGCCTCACTCCCCATCTAACTTTTTCTTCCGCTTCACCCCCTCCCCTCCAGCCAGCCCGTGCTCTCCCGCGGAACAAAAGATTACGCTCCAGACGGCTCAGACCGTCAAACGGCAGCCTTAACAGCCTCCCTCCATGCCCTGCATCACGTTCTGTCCGAAGAACGCCGCGCATCACTGTACCCTTCGCTCCACATCCCCCTCCCCCCTTCCTATCCGCGGCCCCTTTTGCTCACATCCAGCCCCTCCCCTCCCCTCTACTAGCAAAACCCTCAGCGAAGCAACCTGGACCCCCGAAAATTCCGAGTCCGTCGTGACCCTCCTGAAGGGCACCCACTTTCACGCGCTAGGGCGTTTCGTGGCCGGGAGTCTCCGGCTCCTCCCCGAGGAGACTTTGTTTATGCTTGAGAGAGGCGCTCTCCTGGTTAGGTATAAGGGCGCATTGATTTCAGTGCAGCAGGGGTACCAGTTGATGATTGGCGATGGGACAAGCTGCTCGGTCGTTTATTATCAGGCAAGTTCGTGTATCAGCTAGGCGGATCCGTCCAGGGAGCTGGAGTGGATGCGGGATACGGTTTCAACGCCGGGGGCGAACGTACGAGTTGGCCGTCTGATTCTCCAAATAGCAGGCGGCCGACCTTATTTATTCTCCTCCATCCTTCCCTCAAGGTATATGCTTACCTCAAGCGACTCGGATACATCGTTTTCCGAACCGATTTCGAAAAGGGTCTTGGGGATAAGCCAGTCGCGAAGCCGACCCCGGCACCACCACCCACCACCTTAACCTCGCGTATGACGTCCTTCTTCAGTAAGTACATGCTATGCGAGCCCGACGAACCATCAAAGGTGAAGGGGTTCTAAATTCCACTCGAATTCCCCATCTTGAACAGATCTCCCCACGATCGTCGCCGGGCTAGGTCGCGCGCTAACATGGTGGCTCCCCTCGTGGTTATCGAGGGCATTTACTAAGCCGGCGTGGCCTTTACTTTCAGTATCATCAGTGTGGGGTTCTCCGACTTTAGGTGAGCTCCTTCACATCGCAGCATCTACACGCCTTCTCCCTGCCGCAGACCTACCGTTTTCACTCAACTAACAAATACACGATCCTCCCCCCGAACGCGACAGCCCACGTTCAAGCCCAACTCAACATCATCCCTCACCTCTCCACCTCCACGCCCTCCCCGACGCCAAATACCCTTAAATCTGACGGAGCCTTCTGCGGCTTCGACGTGTATAAGCCTCGCCACAAGTTCAAGAAAACCAGCCCCGGTCCGCCCGACTTCCGCGTTATAGTGCAAAGGTAAGTTTTCGCGTCACAAGCTGAGAAACTCGTTCCGCCTACGCCCCTGTTGACGCCCACCACCACAGCGTCTCGGACCCACTCCTCGACATGAAAACGCTGCGATGCCATTTCGACCGCAAGCTCGACACCGTGCAGCTCAAGCTTGCGATCGTGGATGGGGCGAATGTTTCGTTCTTTGCGTTTTCGGATGAGATTCGGCATGGGCGGTGAATAGATGTCTGGTTTGTGGAGTCTGTGGAATGAGTGTATCGCGATCGCATGTCAAGGGATTTGTGGTGCTTCCCGGTCATCGCGAGGCGGAGCGAGGAGATTTCGTCAACCGCTTCATCTGTCACTTTGCGGCATTGATTAGGGCTTGACTTCACGATGAATGCAAACAACAGCACGCAGCCCCATAAGGCAATTCACTGTTGGGCATATAAACCAAGCGAAAGGGAACCCGGAGTTCCCAACGAGTTCTTTTTCATGGGAGGAGGAACCGAGTGCCTTGCCCATCACCACGTCTCTTATTTTTGATCACTCTCTTCCTCTCGAGGTGCGCATTGCTGCCACAGGCCAATCGATAAGAGCGATCAGCTGCCAGAGTGGACAATTGAACGCGCGGTCATGCAGGAGGCAAAGAGTCCTCTCTTCGATTCACCCAGCCCCAGACGAGGATCGGTCTGATGACGGGGGGGGAGGGGGGAGGGGCGGCGCGGTGACCGACAGCAGGATGCGGCGAACTACTTTTCAGCACCCGATGTGAAATCTAGATCCCGATTGGATGGGTGTTCGCGCGCTCCAGCTGATGGTGCGCCCGGGACACTTGACTTGCTCCTGCTATCTTGGACAGCGGGTCTTGCACTTTCCCTCCTCGGGATGCGGAGCAGCTTTGGCAATGGGGCCGGAATTGTGGACAGGACAGGACATGGGAAGTGTCAGGCAGGTCGGGGGTCTTCCCCTGACCAACAATTGGTTGTCAGAGCGGGCAAGGCTAGGTCAAAATGTTTGTTGGCATCAGACACCCCGCCCCATCGGGTGTCGGTGCCTCTTCCTCGTTTAAAATAGCGGAATAGCTGATGCTGTGAGATCCCTGCGTGCTGAGCGGCAGGATCCGCTCAAGGATGGAGGTGCAGTCCTTTCAAGCGCGGAGCAATTTCCCCTAGTTTCCCTTTCCCTTCCCTTCCCTTCCCCATGGAGACCCTGATCGAGCCGATCGTGATCAATGTCACCGACAAAGTGGCGTGTCCAAAGAAGAAGAAAAGCACGAAACCTTGACACTGACCGCACGTTCATGTCGACACCTGAAATACACCCACCGATGTCGAATTCCCAACTCGCGCGGGCACATTCGACGTCGGAAATCGACTCGGGAGTGGCGTCTCACTCTTCGATTCGGCCGATTCGCAGCGGTTCAGACGAGGATCGGCCGCGGACGGGGGAGCTCGACGAGGGAGGGTCGAGGAGGATGCGGGGAGCTGTGTTTCAGCATGAAAATTGCACCCGATGGAGAGCCAAGATCTCAATCTGGACCGATCAGCTATCGGAGCGTTTTCTTCACTGCAAAGTGGTGGAAGAAACTGAGCTCAAAATATGCGCTTGAGGAGCTGTGAGGTAGCTGCGTGTTGAAGCGGAAGTGGTGGACTCCTTGTCCAGACCCCGCCTTTCAGGTCGACTGGGGACCTCCCTCAGAGAGCCCCGATCGCGATCAATATTAAATCATTTCACAGACGAAGTGATGCGTTAATAAAAACACCGGCGCGAGGACCTTCCCCGGGCCCCGCCCCCCCGACTCAAGACCCAACAATCGCAGAGTCTCAGATCCCCTTCTCGACATGAAGACCATCGCGACCGCACAAGGGTCCCTTCTTCAACGCGTCTCGAACGTTTCCTTCGTTGCATTGCTTGGGCAGAGAATCGCCATGGCCGCCAAACATACAAACTCCCCATCTCTCGCGATCCCAGTCACGCGTCAAACGAAGTACTGCGGGGTTCGCCTCCTATCTCATTTACCACAAGTGGGCCGTTATGATCGGGACCCGACAAGACGATGACTGAAAAAATAATGTGTCGCTGATTCAAAGGGGGCGCAGGATATGTACCACTACGGGTACAACAGCAACAGGCACCCGTGGGAACAAAAAAAAAATGGGACAGATGGGTTCTTGGTGAAGCTGTGACATGTGCTCGGGAAAGGCATCGGCGGCCATATGTGTTTTTACGGAGGAGGAGGGCCGAGGGGGGGAGGCCGGGAGATCCATCTCCATCTCTCCACCTTTACCTCAGAGTGCAGTAAGCACTCGACTTGCCGCCGGGGACCGGGCACGATGCTGCTGAATCGGGGAAACTTGTACAATCGAATCACGAAAGGAGCGCCCAGCGCCTCGTGTTGATTCTCTGCCCGACAGACTGGGACCGGCGGCGGAGGGAGCTTCCGCGGACAGACGACCCCCTGAACCAGCCTCTTCAATCTCGCAGGTATTGTGCCTCTGGCTCAAATCTAGGAAATTGGAGGATAATCGTGTCCCCTGCTTGCGCGGCCCACCGTGGGAGCCGGGCCCCGATCTTCACAATTCCAGACGGGAGGGGGGAGCGTGGGGTGGAACTTCGAGGGAGGAACCAAGCCGTCTTCAGGTGACCATAGGCGCCTGCATGAGTCCCACGCTGGGCGATGAGTCGCCCCATCTCCGGTGAATCTCATGCAACACCCTTTTCGATGTGCTTACTATGCCCCTGAGAAGTCGGCGAACTCATTTTGGAGGTACATAAACGTTTTCAAATTGCAGGAGAAGCTGGAGCCGTGGTTTTCATCCTGATCGCCTGCCAACACGCCGCCTCCCCCCCGGCCACCCCACTTTCGCCAGCCCTCCGCACGCTTCTCGAGAGTGCCGTTCACGATGTGCATGATAGCGATGCGTCGAGGTATAGATGCGCCGAGGTATATGTCGCTGATGCGTTCCTTGGTGAATCAACTCATATCGTCGCTTTCAGGACCCAGGTCGCCAACGCGTTCAGGTCGCCACCCCCAGCCCTCTTCAGTGAAGATAACTTCCTTTTGTGGGGAACCCCCCGTTTTTCTCCCCCCCGCACTAAGCAAAAAGGACCGATGGGAAGTGCAGCCCCCAGAACATCTCCGGACATTTCGGAGGTGTCAATTACTTCATTTCCGATCGTCGCTGCATTATTTGCAGGCCCCGACTCGAAACAAACTTCCTTCTGGTTCGCGTGCCGAGGAGAGATGGCGCTTCCCGTTCCCGAAGGACCATAAAGAGTTCCCGTATACCTTGCCATCCAATATAAAACCTTCCCTCTCAAGAGTGATACAACCGAAACCTATCCCGTAGTTACTCGCACTTGACATTCGCTCCCCATCGTCAGTCGTTCATAATTACATCAAACAATGCCCTCTATCGGTCGCCAAGCGGCCCTGCTGATCCGCAAGAACCTGCGGCTGTTCAAAAACAATATTGCCGGAGAGGTAAGCAATTGTTGGAAGGCCGGTTGTCGATGAATGAGACGATCGGCCCAAAGGGGTTTCTCTGATGCGTCCCCGCACTGAACTCGACGTCTGACATTTTTTCTCTGCGTCACAGGCAGGCTTGGCTTTTGGAGGCCCGCTGGTGGCGATCACCCTTACTCTTTATCTGTGAGTTCAAAAATGGAGATGGGAGGTTGTCAGCCCTCAAAGGAGGGAGCGAGTCTGATGAGGAGCAATAACGGTCACTGACGGTCTTCACCCCCCTCCAATTATCATGATCGCAGACACTCTATCTTCAAAAAAGTAGAAGACAATAAGATCGCGTACATCAATTCCGACCTCGGTCGCTTCGCCTCTGCCGACCTCGGGCCCCTCGCCGTCGTGACCGACGGCAGCCCGCAGGCCCACTCAATCTTGTCCACCCTTTCTGCCCTCGGCGCGTCGCCTATCAACTTTACCTCTGAACCGCGATGGAAGAATATTGTCGCTTGGAGGACTGCTGGTCTGGAGTCATCCTCAGCGCACCGAAAGGCACGGACACCTGGAACTACACGCTGAGGTGCGACGAGAAGGACTGGCAGAACACCCGATGGAGGAAAACTGACTACGACCCTCCGGTAAGATTTTTCGTCGATGCTGGGCGCAACATTTTTCTATGCTCTTGTACTGAATAGCCTGCCCCACGGCAACTTATCAACTCTCAGGAGGTGATGGTTTCTCTCCACTCTCCAAATTGCTGTCGACCACGCCATCATGACCTCGACCAATCCCGACGCCGGGACGGCCGCCTCTGCTGCACAGATTACCGTCACCCAGCTGAACAATGGAGTATTCAGGCAGCTCGACTACAGTTTCTTTGAAAGCCGTTAGTAGGAGGGGGGGGAGGGGGTCGATTCGCGAGAGAGGGCATTGGTTTCATCTGCAACATCGTGTGTCTGCCTGAACTTGCTTTCTAATTGAATGGGGTTCCAGACATGGAAGCCATGTTGATATGCTTGTTCCTGCCGCTGGTGTATTCTATGCTTTCCAGGATCGTCGCCGAGAAAGAGGTTCGCAAGTCTTTTTTGCGGAATTGAGCATGTTGCTATCCGCTGCCGTCAAACACTAACCGAATCGACCCATCCACCCATCGTCCAGGCCCGTCTCAAAGAAGGCATGCTCATGATGGGCCTGACCACACCCGCATACACCCTCTCCTGGTTCATAACCTATTTCCTTCTCTACCTTCCCGCCGCCCTCGTAGCAGCCATTTGCCTCCGCGTCTCAGTATACCAAGACACGTCCATCCCGCTCCTCATGATCTTCTACGTCGTGACGCTCCTCAACATGATCGCGCTCTGCTTCATGGTCGAACCCTTCTTGTCCTCCCCACGGTCCGGCGCCATGGCCGTGACCGCCATGCTGCTCGTCGTCTCGGCCGGCGCGGCAGTCTTTAACACGAGGGTGTGGGACGCGAGCTCGTTTGCCAAGACCGCCGCGTCGCTGGTGAGCCCTGTCGCGTTCATGTACGCGAACAGGGTCGTGGCGCATTTTGAGGGAAACTATGATAGTCTGGCGTTTTCGAACATCTCGGGTGGGTCTGCGTGGAAGCATTGTGCGGGGTCAGTGCGAGAGAGAGTTGCGGAACGGTTGAATGTTCGGAGGTTGGGATGCTTTTCTAAAACGGTCCCGATCGGAACCTGCCTCTGGC
Source organism: Blyttiomyces helicus (assembly GCA_003614705.1). Lineage (NCBI taxonomy): Eukaryota > Fungi > Chytridiomycota > Chytridiomycetes > Blyttiomyces > Blyttiomyces helicus. The sequence goes on along the minus strand of KZ994656.1, from coordinate 1,403 downwards.
AGATGACGTTTTCAGCATGTCCTTCCTCAGGTCCATCATCATGTTTTCCGTTCACCCGCGCCTACTGGACCTCAGGCGCGGCGCAGGCCACCGGTTGGCGTCCTCATCTTCTGGGATTCGACGCCTCCACCGTTGTGCAGGACGATCCCCCCGCGGACGCTGTTGTCGGAATTTCGATTAATCGGCTTGGAAAGACTTTCAGACATCCGAGGACGCGCAGGGTGCAGCATGCTGTGAGAGAGCTCAGCATGGATGCGTGTGAGGGGCAGACACTCGCGCTTTTGGGGAAGAACGGTTCCGGGAAAAGTACTTTGGTAGGTTTACCAGCAGGTCTCGCGCTCACGACTTTCGACCTGCAGGAACCGCTCTCCCGCCGCGCCATCTGGGACACCATCAACCGGGAAAAGCAAAGCCGGACTGTCATTTTCACCACCCACTTCATGGTAAGTTTGTTGCTCACTTACGGAAACCGGAGAGCCTCTGACGCTGGGTGTATCTTTCTGACGGACGCCTTTCCCTTTCAACACAGGACGAAGCCGAATACCTTGGAGACCGCATCGCGATCCTCGCCTCAGGGCAACTGAAGGCCACGGGCACAACCCTCTTCCTCAAGCGCACCTACGGCGTCGGCTACTCCATGACTGTCATGCGCTCCGAATCCCCAAAATCGGCCAGAGAGGTCTCCAAGATCGTTCGCTCGCATCTGCCCGACGCGACCGCGCTTGGTGCTGCCGGGTCCGAGTCAATGTTCTCGCTCCCACCACGGGCCGAGCCAGGTTCCCTGCTTTGCTCAGGGATCTGGACGGGGAGACGCTTCTCAGGGCCGGTGTTAGGAATTACGACCTTTCGGTTACGAGCCTTGAGGAGGTGTTTTTAAGGATCGTGTCCCAGGAAGAGGAGGCTCAGGCCGCTGATGAGAACACCTTGGGTTCGTTGAACTGGGCTGTTGGGACGGAGTCTGGTGAGGCCTTCGATCATTCAAATGCTCATCAACTCTTCTTTCACAGAATTGTCTTCCACAGTCGCTACCACTGAACAGTCCAGCGCCAGCGCAAGCAACACCTTTGAACTGATCGACGTCGAAACCCCACTGAACAGTCCAGCGCCAGCGCAAGCAACACCTTTGAACTGATCTACATCGAATCCGACAGGCGGTTCGCATGGAGAGGCCAGCTTCTTCCGTCAGGTCGCAGTCCTCTTCCTCAAGCTCTTCCGGCACTCGCGGGGAGTTCCGACTGCTCAATCGTCGGAGGTGGCCAGCACCGGAGGCTCAACGCTTGGAGGGCCCGGAGGAATGGGTTCTCCCAGGGTGGAATAGTACGCATTTGGAAAGCCAACCAGCTCCCAACGACCATGCCGATTCTGCGGAGGTGAAGAATAAGGTGAGCAGAGTTAACTTCAGA
>KZ994653.1:0-10374 GCA_003614705.1 Blyttiomyces helicus | reverse complement strand
GACCGGTGCCGACTGAGCATCGAAGTACCCCTGGCGAGAAGTTCCCGCGGCGGTCTCCTCCTCCTGGCCCCTGTAATTGCGAGGTTCGCGCGGCGGGTACGGCGCCGCATGGTGCGGGTGGTAGGCATGAGCGACGGTCATTGGCATGGGCATCGCAACGGGGTGTCCGTATGCGGAGTAGTAAGCGGTGTGGAGGGCAGCGGCATCCGGGGTCGGGGCCTGGGGTCCCGGGTAAGCAGCGGTCACCGAACCCGGTCGCGAGGCACGCCCGTAGTACTGCACCGGGGCGGCGTTGGCGTGTTGGCTTCAGGTCGTTGTTGCACCGGTTCCGGCTCTCTGCCCGGATGGAGCTTGTTCGTACTGTTGTGGATTTTAGCTCGCTCTTGCGTTCGTTAGCGCTTGACTGACTTGCCAGTCGTTGCTGCGCTGAGTGATGGGGGTCACATGTTTGTGTGGTCGCCGACTCTTCTGCTTGCTTCCGGTTGACGTGGCGGGAGGGGATCTGATGTCGTTCGCGGCGTTGGGCGCTCATCACATCGGGGTCTTGCTGAGGCAGTGGATGGGCGGTGTTGACTTCCAGTGATGGAGGGTGGCATCGCTTGGCTGGTGTTGGGGTGAGGGGTCGAGTGAGGGTGTCTCTGTAGGTGGAGTGTTAGCGTAGGTCGAAGGAGTGGGCCGTTGAGGTTGGTGCTACGGACATCGATGGTAGTTGATGGGAGTAGTATCAATCCGCAACTTCAAGTGCCCAAGGTCGACCGTAGCGTGCTCCACCGGAAGAGACGACCGAACGGTGGTGGATAGTTGGCGTTGTGGGTGGATGACCTGGGGGACCACGCAGTGCGGCTCAAGGGATCGTGGCGGGGGTTCTCATCATTGGTGTCGACTGGCTGCTCTTAGGGGTGGGTGGGAGATGCGTGTGGTGGGGACCGTCGTTGGGGTCGCTTGGGTGGCCTGGGACCCATGCCATTGAAGTCCTGCCTCCGAGTCCTCTCCCCTTCTAGTCCTCTCCTGCTCCTCTCGCCTTCCTGCCCCCCTTTTGGTAGCACCTAGGCGACCCCAATCACCAAGTTCAATCATCAAGTCCACCCCTCAAGATCCCACCATCAAGTCTGCTGCTCCTGACATCTTGTGCACTCAAGCTTTCTCTGTTTTCTGCAAAAACGCTTTGCTTTTATTCTTTTTGTTATTATCATCACGTCTTTTTTCAAAGATGAAGCCCTTTTCGACTTTGACACATACTGTGCTACAAATGCTCTTCTTTCCAATGCAGGCTTAATTGGTTTGGGAAATCTTAAATTATCATCGGTCTTGTGTGTGTGAACTTAACCCAAGCATTGATGGTCATCATGGACCGTGTAACCAAGTCCTCTAGGTTTCCGGTTCCCAAAGGTATTTTAATGTCTATAGCAATATCTTGAACTCTGGATACTTAGCCTTCAACTAAAAGCACACAAGCTGATCATATATTTCTAAGTGGTAACATTGGGTTTTTTGTGTGTAGTGGTTTCCAGTCCTGATCGCTACACATAGAATATTTTGGAATATGGATGTAACTTTGCGTCTTTGATTCAAGATACACTAGGCTTTTTCCTTTCTTCAGAGCATTCTGAATCAACCCCTGATTCATCCAAGTCCTAGTATGGGTTTAAAAATCTTGTCATCAAGATATTCGTTAGCCTTGTTACCGATGTTGAAGGTTTATGCTTGACTTTCATATTCATCTGAATTATTGTTTTAACAATATTTTGCGGTCATTGGCAGATTTGTGAGAAGTGTGATGGTTTTTGATGAATTCCATTTCCTGAACTGGTTATCGAGAGGAGAGTTTATATTTCAAAGTTTGAAATAAATGAACACAAAGAATTCATTTATGTCAATATCTGTGAGGATGAAGTAAAAATATGTCAAAGCTCTGGAGCGTCTAGGATCTATTCAGGCTTTGCAACATGTATCAGACCCTTCAAGATGTCTTGATATTATCGTCGAAAATCGTGGAAGATTGGAAGATGTGAATGGCAAATCTGAAACAGACAACAAACTCCATACACAATCTATTCATTATTAAGCCCCGGCTATTATCAAAACACTTGCCTGTTGGATGTTGATGAAATGAGTATTATACGGTACAGCCAACTTTCCTTTCCCCTGGTTAATTCCACTTTGGCCATTATAGGCGTTTCATCAAAACTTCCTGATTATTTGTGGCTTCTAGTGTAGGGTCCACTTTGAATCAATTCAGATTCTTGCCTGAATCTTTTTTATTTATTGCTTTTGCTTATGGAAGTTGTCCGAAACGTTGTTTATTCATTTTCGAATTGGAAATGATTTCAAAATACGTCCCAAAAAAATTTATCGTGAAATAATTATCATCTGACAGTTCTTTACCTTCAGCATCTTGGACAGGCTCTAAAAATATTGAATCAATGAATGATATCTGCAATCGGGAGTGTCAATAAGACTTGACAGGGCTAGACTTGTGGTCTATTTCAAGAAATATTTCTTGTAAGACAGAATGCCTCTGTCTCCATTCTCGATCAAGGACTCTCAAGATTGGATACTCTTCAGGAAAAATGACAGATCTTTCAAGACAGCCTTGGTCTTTGCCCTGGCATTTGCTTATCTCAATAGTAGGATCGGCAGCGAAGCACAGAGTATGGGCTACAGGACCTATTGTATTGAATGGCAGCTCAAGCTTCAACAGGAACAGAGTCTGGTTCGATGTGGGACTTCCCAACAGAGGTCTCAAAATTTTACTATAGAAAAGGGACTGGATAACCCCGGGCGTAGACAATGAAAAAAGCCTGGCGAAATTCGGCCGTTCCGATCGACCGGCTAGGGTTTGGCACGACATACCAATGGAGAGATTCATTGAATTTCATTGCATTTTTTTTGATATTGAGACGAGAATGGTGGTTAACAACTAAAATTTGTTGATGGCAAATGGGAAAAGTTCGTGGATGTGGAATTGTGAAAAGAACACAACCTACTCCATATTATATAAAATATATGAAGGTCTTTCAACAAGACACTGTCTAGCCATTTAGCAGCAACCCAAGAAGGGAGTGTGTGGTTCTTGTTAAGTTTTTGAAACGGGAAAATAATTCCCTTGATATCGATAATATCCAGCCAAGGATCCATATGATGAGAAGAGGTTGCCAATTGCAAAAACGAAGATGATCAGTGGAGGGCAGATCACGAGGAGCAAACCAGTGAACGACATAGCGAAGGTCGGAGCACATTTTGATTTGGGTATTATGCAGCTCTGCCTGCAGCTTCTCTTGATGACTCTCAAACCACCTCACTCTGGCGTTTCCAATACTCGCAAACACATCTACGACAAACTGCTAGAAGAAGCTCCTCTCCTCATGATGAGGCTGGACCTCTGCTGCCATCCTTGTTATGTGGAGAAGAAAGCTAAAAAACATCATGGGGGTGACATTTTCCTTCAGCACGTGGTTTCGTTGCTGAAGTTACGCCTCCGCAGGGCTTATCTTGGGAGTCTCCTTGTCGTCCAGCTTGTTGTTTGCAGGAAGTCTTCCCATTACTTGGCCACCACTTTTCCAAGCCTCTCCCTTGACCTCAACTTTCTTTTATGCTTGAATGACATCCAGACCCACCAGGCACTCCCTTGGAGCCCATGTGTCTGGTCAAATGGGATACAGGATGTTATATGCCAATGGGAGTAAGAATAAAGAAGACAAGTAAAGGAGGATGGACAGATGGATGTGGTAACCTAACCTAACCTTAGATGGATGGATCGATAACGCCGGTGATGTGAGAGCAAAGGCGTAGAACACCGTCAAGAGATTTTGGTTTGTTAGAATAGAATGGAAGGTTGGTCTTGCTCTGATCCATTCCGTCGATGACGAATGAAGCGTAGGTATGGGGCTGTAGCTGAGCACGTTGGCAAGTAGCAAAATAATGCTTGCATGACTGTCTGAGATGAGGAAAGGAAAATGATGAGAATGTGAAAGAGAACAAAGAATTAGTTGGACCATCATGAACCTACACAATCTGGGTTGGATGTTGTTGACAATCTTCTAAGACGGCTGCTTTATCATTGTCTCCTAAAGTCTTGTTGGCGAGACAGGATTTGATCTCTGCAAACAGACTGGACATGGAGAAATTGGAGAGTTTCTTGATTCCAACTCGCCCTGTAAAAAGGAAAGGATGGGTTAAGTGAGGGGATAAAAGAGAGAGTGTCGTACTTTTTTTGTCCAAAAAAAACATCTAGTATAAGTACATTGTTTTTTTTTAGATAAAAAGAAGAGGATACTCTGTGATTATGTGATTATGTGACAATATTTGTGTGATTTGGGTGGTGTGTCGTTGTGTTCAGACACATGAACAGCTACTCTCCATCACTGATACTTACCGATAATGAGTATCCCAGATATGGTGTAACTGAGTGGAAGAAACAGTATTGACGCGATTGTGATGATCAAAGTAATTGTTATATAGGAGAGCGTTTGTGCTGTCAGCTGGTAGGTAGATGATGCCAGATTCAGGATGGATATCGACTTAAGTGGGAATAAGCGGATCAAACCAAAGGAAGAGAAGCATGGGTTTTTCACTAGGGCCTCTCGGAATAACGAGGCGTTGGGAGGCTTCTGTGTCAAGGTTGCGCAAAGGGATGTGTCTATGAAATGAGGACTTGGACTTAAAGTGTGCGATCGAAAACGTTTTTGAACAGACGGCTTTGTTGTCGATGCGCAAGATGACACTGTTGATGGTGAGGGTGGAGTTGATGTTGGTCTTCCATCGCTGTTGGAAATAAGAGCTTCATCGATAAACAGTTTTAGCGTTACAGATTTTTTGCCTCATTGACGATGCAAAGGGAATCAACATTGGTTCTATCAGGGGAATCTATCTTGTGGGATCTGAAGACCGTGGACTCGTAGGATCCCACAAAGCTTGGTTCTATTTGAATCTATGGTGCAGGATCCCAAGACCGTGGACTCGTCAGATCCCACACCATAGACACGGATGGACCTTGTGGCAAGCTATATAAACTCCATAACTTCCCGTGTTATGTCGCAAGAGGGCGCCAAGTAACAACACAACCTCACGTGAAACTATGCAAGGGAGCGCCAGAAAACCCTAGGGCACAACTCTGGACCAATTAGGGTTTGCGTACCCCAAGATGTTACCCTTTTGGCACCTGGGAAAAACTGCATATGTTTAGACGCAAGATAAACCAGCCCCTTGGAGCTGAGCCAAGATGGAGCAGAAAACACTAAGACAACCAGAGATCTTGATTCTGATGGCCTGGTTGTCCCCCAGAAGTACCACTTGAGACTGACCAGCGAATAATCATACACATAACAACAGGAGGTAAAGGAAACCCCAAGGACGATAGGAGAGCTCGCTTGTGACGGCCCTGGACTCACGCAAAAGATTGGTTGTGAAGATGGGGAGAAGAATGCACACTTCGCACCACATGTGGAAGGCGGAGACCACGAGGACAACCGGTGATCTTGCCCTTGACAGCCTGGCACCCCCTTGGAACAACCTCATGCGTTGGGACGCAAGAAATGTGGAACGGATACCCTTCACTAACCATCTGCATTCTAACACAAGAGGGTGGAACAGATAACCCTTAAAGGTCGGGATCGCAACGAAAGAGGCTGGAAAGTAATACCCTGTAACAATCTTTACTCTTCCTTTGCTGAACCTTCTGAATTCTCTTTCACAAATGTCTTTGACCAATCCTAATTGGTTAATTGTGCTCCTCCACCTCCTTGGAAATGCACTGCTCCTCCTCCAAGTTGTCCTGACTCATAAGACTTGAATGAACACAGTTCAGTCATGTGAAAATAACAATCTCCACTGCTGAAAATCCTGAACTCCTGCACGCTTCGAATTAAATTCCACCGCCCTCTTTGTCAGGGACAGAATCTACAGGTTTTGTGATGAATCACGCTCTTTTGACTCTTTCATACCTTTCTTCATCCTCTGTTCATGGAGTGGGATTGATAAGGGCAATAAACTGAGAGTATGGGAGCACAATGTTGTGAGATCGTCGAGGGCGGGTACCTGCTTTGTTAGTGGTTCATCTTCAGACTCCACAAGTCGTACTGATCTCCGACCTCGATGTGCCTTTGCTCTGAGTGAGGGAATTCCAGCTCTCCCCTTGTAGTTCCCATCTACACTTTACATAGGGCCAAAGGACCTACCTGGGCTAATCAGTCAGACTCTTTTCGGCAAATCATACTGATACTTTGATCACAAAACTGCTGTGGTTCCTCAGCCCTCTTCATCATCCTCAGAACCCCCCTCAAATATCCTTGTTGACACCTCTCTAGAAACCTTGAACTTAGCATGTTATACTTCATAGTCCCCATGCTGTCATAAAGCGCCGATCCACATAGCTTCATAACATTTTTGGTTCGCATCTCCATGTGTTTGTTGTATGTTTGAAAAAATTATGTTTTTGAAGCACTTCTCCACATTCAAGGAGTCTTGCACTTCCATTGTGAAAATGTACAAAAAGCATCAAATTTGTTAACATGCTCTTTCAAACGTGATTGAAAAGATCTAATTGTTTCCATACGTCTCAACATTATGAGTAATTTCCATTTTGATTCTGTGCTTGTGCATAATGCTGCGTGAATATTTTTTGTTTTTCACCAAACATGTTTTGGTAATATTCGCCAACAAGTTGGTAATTCAGACTCAGAATCCATCTCGTCCGCATTATGGAACTATTTGGCGCCTGGCTCACATTCATTGTATCTTTTGCTCTTCTTCCACCTCCTCACAAGTTGCTCACCCATTCCTTATTGAAAACCCCGCAACACTAATTCTCCGCCCGCCCCAGCTGTTCTTCCCCCCACCTCAAAACTTCCCCGCAATGGACAGCATGCGGCACCTGGCCTATTCTCGCTCCCTTCTCACACCATCGCTGCTTCTCCGGTTTGGATCCTCCCCCCCTCCCCCCCCCTTGCCCGCTGTGATTAGTTGTTGGTGTTCTTCTGATTGGGCCAGGAATTTGTGTATTTTGTTTGTATTCGGTCGTGCTGTTTTCGATGGTTGTTGAATCGAGGTTTGTGAATTTAGGGCTTTTGCTTTTCGACGTTTGCCTCCGGAATTGATTGGAGGGAGAGCCGATTTAGGGGAGGGGGAACACAATAAAATCAGTCCGACGATCCAGCGCGATGTTCCCCCTTCCCCCCCCCCCCCCCGCCCTGTTGGATTATGAGATGACTCCAGCTGATATGGATCCCAGTGGAGATCGACGGTATCGTCAGATCAACACGAGGTGGATCTGATCGGACGAATTGGATGTGGCTTGCCCACGCGGAGGCTTGGGAGGAAGCCGAAAGACTGTTGACCCAGTAAAGGGGAAACAATGTCCTTTGCATCGTGTTCCCCCCCTCAAGGTGCGTTGAGCGGGGCAGACTGGGATGGTGCTGTTAGCGTGCGGTGGTGGAAAGCTCTGTTGTTGCCGTGCTCTGACAAAGTCTCTTATTCAAAATATATGTCCTTTGATTCGCGCCCTCTTGGTTGCAGAGCAAAAGATGGGCGCTAAGGAAATGAGGGAGGGAAAGAGGAGTTTGACAAGGACGAGAGAGAAGAATAAGAACTTCGTTTTCGCCGCTGTCAAGGAACTCGATGAGAAACTCGAGCACGTTAGTTGGATGGTTCAGCTTACCTGATGAGGGGCCTCCCCTGGGGACGATACCGGCTTGTGCAGATCTTGACAACGGTCTCGTTGAGGGTGATCTCCGTCTTGTCAACGCCACTGGCTAAACGGAGCTGGGTGACGTAGAGGGTGGTGATACTGATTTTGGGGTTGATCTTGCACAAGGTCGGGGTCGTCCCCATAGGGGTCCCCTCGTCCCTCACGAGATTCACCACCGTTAAACCCAGTCCTGATAACGGGTCCCCACACGCGCGTGTCCCGAACAACCTTGATCTGAATCAAGCGGGTATCATCCCCAGGGGGGGCCCCTTGTCCGGTAAGCTGAACCATCCAACTAACGCACCTCCATATCAGGAACCCTTGCACGCGTCCTTCATAGGGGACCCCCTCGCGCGCATCCCGAACACCATCGCCCCTTCAAGATCAACCCGCAAGGGGTCGCTCTTCCCCCGTAGGGGACCCCCTTCTCTTGAAGCCTTTGCTCTCCGTCAAACCACCTCGGTTTCCGTCCCCATGGGGGTCCCCTCGCTCTACTTTATTCCTATCCTGGATTCCTGACGCCCTTCGGTTGTCCCGACGGAATCACCTGCGGTGGGCACCTGCACGAGGTCGTTCCTTACACTACGGGGCACGCTCCGTCACTGGCCCATCCCCTAATAGTCCCCTTGAGGCCAGCTCCTGGGCTAACACCCCTGCGTTTCAGTCTCCTACTACCGATCCTGGTTCAACGGGGAACGCTTCGAGGGAAACGCTACGGCAACCTCCCTCCCGCAAGCGGGGCCCCAAGAGGAGGTCACCTACGCTAACATCCCTCTACGCTACTCAGCACCCTCCTGACGCCCTATCGGTTGTCCAGACAGGGGTCCTCGCCAGACGGGCACCTGCAAGGGGTCGGTCGGTTCGGGGTGGCTCGTTTTGCCAGACCGGTGGACCTTCAAGTTGCAAACCTTATACATTCCACTCCCCTCATCTCCAGGTGCAGTCCTCACCAACCCTTAGGGCCCTTTGGGTCGCAAGCGATTGGGAACCTTCCGAAGATGGGGGTTCCAGGTAACGGTCTGCAAGGTCCACCTCCTTCAGGCTACACTAACACCACCCCTCTCCTCCCTTGCTGGTCTCCTTCAACTTTGGGACCTCGATCGGGTGGAGTTGGGTGAGGCTCAAACCCTCGAAAACGATCTAAAACGGGGCTGACACCAAGGTCTAGCTAGACCTTCAAGATTCTGGCAAAACCCCCGAATTTTGGGACCTTTGGGCCATCTGGATCAACCTTGGCTCAGGAGCTCGGAAACACTCCTAGCAAGTTGTGTGGGATTGGAAACTCGTATTTGGGGCCCCCCCCCCGACCGGACCCAATCCGATCCGACCCGCTGTGTCACCGATTCCCGATCCGACCCGATCCGATCCCCCCCCAATCCGATCCGCTGCCCCCCACCCTCGGTGTGCACGTCGAGCGCTCCAACTTGTACTCCCCCGCTCCCCTCGGTGTGCATGTCCACCACTCCAACTTGTACTCTTCCCTCCCCCCGATCCGATCTGATCCGATTCTGCCAAGTCCGATGGGGATCAGTCAGGTCGGGTCGGATGGGGTCGGAGCGGAGGGGGTCGGAACGGGGGGGATGGGACCGGAGGGGTCCGTCAAACCGCACAGAACCGAACACGAATTGGGAGTTTCGATCTGTGGGTCGCGGGTGAGCCTGTTTTTGTGTCACCGAAACGGAATTGAGAGATCGGTCGGTTTTTGGGGTTGGGCCAAAACTTAGGTAGGTGGGGGTGTTTTTTGGAGTTTACGTGGAGGTCGGTCGTGGAGTTTTAGATCTAGGTTGCATCCTGGGGGTTGATCAGGTGGGACTTGGGCGTGGTGTTGGGATTTCGGGGCTCATCTAGCGCAGAACTCCCTCCTTGGGGCCCCGCTTGCAGGAGAGGGGGTTCGTAGCGTGGCACCCTGGAACGACATTGCGGGGGGAAGCGGGCCTCTGACTGAGTGGAGTTCCCCGGAGTCAAGTGTTAGCGCAACCGCCAGCCTCAAGGGACGTCAGGTTAGCGCGGGAGGGGACCCCTATGGGGACGCGTGCTCGGCTATGCGAGAGCAAGCTTCGTGCTGAGTAGGTGGGTTAGTAGGTAGGTTCAGCTTGCAATCGAGGGGACCCCTATGGGGACGCATCGCCCCGTGCATGTCGTTAGCCGGGTTATAATGCTCCATCCAGGGTTCAAAACTTGACGGTGATGGAGGTGCAGCCTAGGTCTATAAGTATGAGCGAAGCTGAGGAAGGGGTCCCCTATGGGGAGGCAAGCGAAGCACGCTAGGAAGTTTGGGAACTAGTAAGGGACAAGGGGACCCCTGTGGGGACGACCCCGACCCCGTGCAACTAGAGTTTAGAGGTGTAGAAGGTTAATCAAGTTCGCGCGAGGGTTCCCCATGGGACGCGTGAGTGGGTGTTAGACAGTGAACAGAAACGCGTAAGCCTCAAGGGGTCCCCTATGGGGATGATGGCGACCCTTCTGATGGATCTTGAAACCCCATATGATGCGAAACACTGCCCGACAGTTCAACCTCAACCCACCCTGCACCACGTCGTGCCAGTCGCACGCTACGGAGCCGGTCCTCGCCTTGAACCCTCGACACGATCTCCGAGGCTGTAAGCTCGGTGGCGACTCCCTTAAACCCCTCCAATAACACGACCTCCACTCAACACCACCGCCGAGGGACTCGAACCCCCACCACCTGC
>KZ994652.1:0-10376 GCA_003614705.1 Blyttiomyces helicus | reverse complement strand
GGCGGGGGGGGGGGGGGGGGGGGGGGGGGGGGGGGGGGGGGGGGGGGGGGTGCATACCTCTCCGAAAACGAGCCTCCATCAGACCTCCATTCTCGAGAACGTCCTTGGCGTCCATGTTCTTGACGATGGCAGTGTCCGGGGGACCATGTTTATTTTCGCCGACGCCTGACATCGTGACGAAACCGGTGGGGGAAGGGGGGATTCGCCGGGAGGGAGACCTGGGGATCTGGTGAAATCGCTAAGATTTTGAAACCTTGTCCCAGAGTTGTGTTGGATGATTCCTTGTTGACCGGATGCCGTTCGCTCCTCGCTCCGGGCGCGGTGGTGACTTCGAGTTGGCAAGAGCCAAAATAATCTTTCCCGGCCCCTGCCGTCACACTGGACCCTCCCTCCTCGAGTTCCCAGAGCGAAGAGCTGGACTGAGAGCATTTGGGCTGTTGGGGTGGTGCAGGCCGCTGGCCGCGTTGCCAGAGCATCCGTCGAATGAGGGACTGATAGCAATTTTGACACTGATAGACAACAGAAAGCTTTTAAAAAAAGAAATCGGCTTGACGCCAAGAATCGAGCCTCTCTCGACGCCCCAGCCCAGCTTCATCGGGCAGCGTCGAGCTGGCGATGGCGGCAACCAGGAAGCCGCAGGGGTCTGCGCCACCAGCTGGCAAGGGCAAGGTGGCGCAGCAGTTGACGCGTCGGCGTGCGGCGAGCCCTCGAGGCCGCCTGCCCTCCCTCCCTCCTGTTCTCTCACCCTCCTCCCCTCTCCCCATCCCCGTCAGCCGTCGCTTCTCCTATTCCAGTACCTCGTCCTATCACCCTCAGGAATCTTCCAAGTCACAGTCCCTCGGTCACCGCCATTGCGCGCAGGCAAGGGAGCGGAGAGGTGCGAGGTCGAGTCGCTTGTGAAGATGTGGCAATCACTCTCCTCGCTGGACACCGCTCGTCAATGCAGCGAGTAGTCCCTCAGATTCGGCAATGCTCCCCTTGTGTGCGCCAATGTGACAGGTACCATTCTGCAGCGTCTCGGGCAGAGCGGCCAGTCGCCTTCATATCTCGATTGTTCACTACTTGCCGCTGTCTCTTCCTCAACCAACACAACCTTAATCTTGTCCGGTGAGTTCATTTCCTTCCGCCCCCTCTCCCCCACCACATTCCCCAATGGAAACCATGAAGTTATCACCCGAATCACACGTCCCTCTCTTGATGAAGTGCATGTCTGTCTTCAGTTGAAGGGGACGGCATCTGTCACATCGTCCCCCTCTCACCCTTCCACATTCCCTCCCCCTGCTCTCCTCATTTGTCCCCGTCCACGATTTCCGCCCAGGCTCTGCCAACCTTTGCCTTTTTGTCGCCTCAAGAGGAAAAATTGCAGGGACGGGCAGCGAAAGGGGCGAAAGGACGAGAGAAAGGAAATGAAGCAAATCCGTTGGGGCAATTCAGCCGTCTCGCTTCTAGGTAAGAACCCCTCTTCTGCTCTGACCTCTTCCCTCCCTTTCTAACCCCCTCCCCTCCACTTCTACCCCCTAGTCTCAAAAGAACTATCCCAAGGGCGCATGCAGAGGAGATGCGAGTGCGAATGTGCAGATTTGGCTATTGCGGCTGACACCGCTCTGAATGGATGTTCTCTCAGATCGGTAATGCTGAATCCGCCCACTCGGATATGCAGTCCATTCTGCAGTGCTTCGGGCAGAGCTGCGAATCTCACATGCACTCGACTGTCCACGACGACAATGCAGTCCTTACACTTGCCACCAACGAAAGCCCCCATCTGCGTCGCCCACTCTCACCCTTCCCCCCACGCCCCCCTCAGTCCCTACGAACCTAGTCAAGTGAGCAGCCCGATCACTGCCATCGGACGCGTAAGGGAGCAAATGCGGTTATCTCACTGAAGTTTGAGAAAGCGTGCGCGAGCCTCTTGTCTCTATCTGCTCCAAATACAGAACTTGACCCCCACTTCGTGCCTCTCACACTTTCCATAGTTCACAGCCATCTAGTGGCCGTCTTCATGCCTTGCCCGACCAGCCGGTTCCTCCCCCACTTGATACTTCAACGTATCGTCGTCTCTTCCCGTTACGATCATTCGCCGTCTTGGATTTCATGTGCAATATCGTCACCTCACACAACTCATTAAGGCATTGCCTCTCGTAGGGAGGCGGGATGCGAGTGCTCATAGGGACAAATATATATTTAGGACGAAAGGGGGAGGGGTGCGCAAGGAGATAAGGAGTGGGCCGGAGAAAGACATGCCTATTTATACAATGGGGAGCGGACGGAGAATTACGCCTTGATCCCCATATTTTGGGCCTGGTATTCTTGTTGAAGCTTGATGACCTATCGTGACAAGAAGGACGTTTAGAACGAGCGGTAAGGGAGAGAGAGGTAGACTTTGTGGTGTGAGAGGACAGGGAAGACCAACCTCAGACTTCTTCGCTTCTTGCTTGGACTCGAGATCCGCCATCTGGGTCTCCAAACGAGCGCTGCATTTCCGAAGCACGATAACCGAAATGGCGGCGGGCGTCTATCAGCATATCGGCCATATCGCGCAAAGTCTCCCCAAGCGGCAATCGTCCCCATTCTTTCTTCACTCCCCTCCCGACGGCGAGTGCATTTTCCTATCGTCAAATCCCCCAATCCACCGCCGCGCTCCTCACATCTCAGCGGTGATAAACTCAATGCGCTTCTTCACGTTCGTCACGGCCTCGACCTTGTCCTGCTTCACCAGCACGGGTCCAATCAGCTTGTAAATAGTTGCGTCGTCCTTAAGGAGGTCGAACTCCTGGAAGGGGGCGGAAGGGGAAGGAGGGTGCGTCAGCTCCAAACTTCACTTACTTTGTCAGGAGCCAAGGCGACAGAGGGAACAGAAGTCACGGCTTACCCTGGACACCATTTCGTTCTCATTCAGCTGAGACTCAAGCTGCGTACGGGACTGAACGACCTTTTGAAATTCTGTGGAGAGTGCAGGATCCCAAGGAACAAGTTAGTGGGCGAGACAGCGAAAAAGGACAGGGCACGTTCGATGGCCCTGTGAACACATACCCTTCTGCAGGGCCTGGAAGTTAGCGATTTCGGTCTCGAGCTTTTGGCCAGACATTATTGGGAACTTTGATTTCGAGGCGAGGATCGGGAGATGGCCGGCGACAAGCAAACGTCGATGTTTGTTGCTGGGAAGAATGCCTTCCTTGTGTGCTGGCTGAGTAAAATTGAATCCAACCTTCGCCCCCTTCCTTCTTTATCGCAGTCAGCGAGGTCTCAACCCATCGCCCAAATCCTCGTCGAAGACTCCCGTCTCCATGCCCGTGGGGATCCCGCTCCCGCCCCCCTCCGCGGCCCTCGCGGCCCTGCGCTCGCTGCGCTCTACCCTCCTGCAGCGTCCAGACCCCACACTGTACGGCCGCGTCGTCCCAAAGTCGAAGCGCATCGAAATCCTCACATACAACACCCCCGGAGTCGACCCCGTCAAGCTCGCTAACATGGACCCGCAGCTTAAGGACTACGGGATCGTGAACTTGCGCAAGATTGAACTGCGCGCGAGGAAGGAGGCGTTGCTGGCTCGTGGAAAGCCCGTGTTCATGGACGGCAAGATGCACGGGAAAGGTACGAGGATGTGATGGACCCGTTCGGAAGGTTGCGTCGAAAGTCGACGAGGTATCTTTTTGTGCGGGTGGTGCCTGGCTGACTTTATGCCCCCCCCCCCCCCCCCACCCCGCCTCCCACTCTGCAGTCGAAGGCAAGACAAAGAAGAAGAAGAAGAAGTAGCAGGACGGAATATATCGATTTTGTTACCTGTCTGTTCCCTCGTTGTGTGCGGCCCCTCTTTTGTCCACTCGTTTTTTGCCTTTCAATCCCACTACTTGTATACACTTGTTCCCTCTCCACGAGCTTGGGATGCTGGCCCCATCGGTGAGGCGGACTCTATTGACTTCTCCGGCGTGAACCCGGATTTGCTGCACCAGTTATCGTTCGTGGTAAGACGGGTCTACACGCGCTATGGATTTCCGCCCCCATCATCTTCAAAGTATACCTTTGCTACCTGACATGATGGGGGCGGGTTCGCAGCTAGTGACGAAAGGCATCGTCTGCTGCAAGTCGGGTATTGGCAACGGCGATAGGAGGGGTTTGGGACGACGACTGACTTGACCGATCATGCAAAATGGGGCCGATCAGTGAGGGGGGAGGGGAGGGTGCCGAGCTCGCTGAGAAGGAAAGTGGGGGACCAAGTCGTCGTTCAAGAACTGGGGCATTTGAGGGGCATCGAATACACGCGCGGCGGAGTTTTGAAGCTTCTGAGATTTGATCGTTTTGGCGCTCCGGATGCGGTTGAATCTCTCCTTTGCCCTCACCTGAGACATTTGCTCAACGGCCGTCATCGTGTCGCCACGCGGCCGCAAATGTCCAAGCAAATGCCCTCCGAGCCAGTGCCACCCGTGGCCCCCAACAGCTCCAAGCATCGAGATCCCCTCCCAGATGCCGTCTCGCGCCTCCCCGCAAACACCATGACCCTCGAGGAGCGAAAGCTTTTCCAATGTTATGTCACCTCACGAGCTGCTGCAGGTTATCTCGCCGTCCGCAACTTCCTCCTCAACGCCTGGCTGAAGCAGCCTACGCGTGTGCTCCCGCGCGAGAAGGCGGTTGGATGGGCTGTCGGGCAGGGTTTCGATGCGGATCTGGCAGGCCGCATCTTCGATGTTCTTCATCGGCATCGGCATATTAATTGGGGCATTCTGCGGGCTGGCGAGGAGCTGGATGTGAGGATTGTCAAGACTTCGCCGCCGCAATTGCGGCCCAGAATAATCACCGGGTTCGAAGGTATATTGGTTTAGATCGCGCACTGCTGCGGCCCAGATCATCACCGGGTTCGAAGGTATATTGGTTTAGATCGCGCACTGCTCCCTGCGGGGATTGGCAGCGCATGAAATCGGCGGGATTTCTTTGCCGCGCATGATATTAACCCACCATCCGTTGACCCGTTATCCCTCAGGCGGGAATCCCCTCGATATCATCATTCGACGGCAGCTGAAATTGCCTCTGCACTTCCTCTTGAACGCAGAGAACTGCAAACTTCACGACATGGACGGCGACGTTGTCGACCCCGAACTCGATAAGATCTGCGAGCAGATGTTCAATGAGATCCTGGACCGCGCGTGCCGGACGATCATGTCGAATGGGGAGCCGACGGTGATTGATGGTCGCGCGCGGGGAGCGAGGTCCGATCAGCCGGCACCGTCGCTTGGCGAGATGCTGGTGAGGCCGGAGTATTGGCTGGAGTGGGGGTTAGCTGTCGGGAGTGGGAGAGGGAAGGAGAAGAGCGAGGAAGGTATGATGGGCAATGGACCTAGGATCGCACCCCCTCATGTCTGTCGGTATTCACACTCAGGAACATCACCTTGAAATCCACCCGACCTTCTCCACCCTGACTCCCGCACACCTCCGCCTGATCCATTGGCATTTGGCAAACCTGGAATTCGCTAATGCCGGTTCCCTGAACAGCCTCTCTCTGCACCATTGGAACCAGGATGACGAGCACGAATTCGGTAAGTTCTTTGCTGAGACGTATCCATATTTTTCCTCGCATCGGTTTTAACAAAATTGCACCGATCTTTCTCACACTCTCCCTTCTGACAATATTTAGACGGACATCATTGCATAGTGACAGGAGGTTTGTATGACTACATATCCGGGATTCGACCTCTTAGATTCCTGTGCTTACCGATCTCCCACGCACCCTTGGAATTTTCTCTATTGACAGGTTACGGCCAAGTCCCGCACTCCTATGCATATGGCATATCGCAGGAGCACGCCGCGCTTGATATCCGATTCGATAAGGCGGTAACGGACATCAAAGTCGCGGATGCAGGGCCGCTCGGGCCCGGCGATTTCAATAAGCCAGTTACGGTATCCTGCCGGGACGGGAGCGAGTTCTACTGCGATGCTGTCGTTGTTTCGGTTCCGCTCGGGGTACTGAAGGTAAGCCGTGACGGGCTGTTAGGTTATGTGCTAGTTGGGAGGGGGGGGGGGGGGGGGGGGGGGGGGGGGGGGGGGCTACGCTCAGGCGACCTTTTCCCCCTGATACCTTGTAACATAGTCCATGTTATTTCGCTCAATAGGATAAGCAGATAAAGTTCCAGCCGCCCTTGCCAACGTGGAAATCTCAGGCGATCGACCGTCTGGAAATGGGACTCTTCAATAAACTCGTTCTGGTCCGTTTATTCTTCCACTTCATTCACAAAGTGGCAGGATCTACCCTGAGCTTGTGGTGACTAGTCTTACGTATTCCGTTCTTCCGTCAGGTCTTTCCGCATCGGTTCTGGGACAAAGAAATGGACTCGTTCGGATCTATCTCTGGGCCTGAAGGGGACGGCGACGGTACTGGCGGGAAATATAGTGCAGCGGCGTATGAAAAGCTCCGGGGCGAATTCTTTCTTTTCTGGTAAACATGCCGTGCGGCGCGGGTTACGGGTCGAGAGGTTCTGCGGGAATCTGATTAGTAATACGTACCGTCAGATCCCTATCCTCACTTCGCCATATATTACGCACTCAACAGGAATATGTACCCAACTACGAAGCTCCCGGTCCTTGTTTCTTTCATCTCGGGCGAGGCAGCCCGCGACTTTGAAGCAGCCGAAGATAAGGACATCGTCGCGAAGGCGCTTGTAGTACTTGGGCGTATTTTCCCAGAGCAGCAGCCAATCCCTTATCCGATTGAAACGATCGTGACGAGGCACGTGTGTGGGGGAGTTGGCGTCTTGGGTTAATTTGTGTCGATCCTGTACCGGCGCATTGACGACGCTATCTTCAGGTGGTCAAGGGACGAGTTCGCACGAGGAAGCTATTCTTATATCGCACAGCATGCTACTGGTGAGTCGGGAGCATCAAGGGGGTGAATGAAACAACTTCCCACCGTCACCCGATAGTAATATACTTAGTTTGGGCTTTATCCGTTACTCTGATAGGAAAGGATTACGACACAATGGCTCGCCCGGTGAACGGGAGAATATTCTGGGCAGGAGAGGCGACGTGCCGAGAATATCCCGCAACAGTACATGGTTAGTCTCCTACCTGTGGTTTATGTCTCTCAAGTGAACGAAGCCGGTCCTGTAGTCTTACCGGGTTGCCCGCTACCCGCCCCTCTTTATCGCAAGGTGCCCTTCTGAGCGGCATGCGGTGCAGCACCGACCTCGCCAACTCGCTCCTCGGACACATCCCCCCTTCGACCGCACACCCCACGCCCTCGGGCACTCCCCCAACCGCAAGCGAACGCCCCTCTCGCTCCCCACCCAAACGCGATCGCTCTCGCTCCCTATCGGGTCCTCCGCCGCCTCAGGATACGGGGTCGGCCCGCACGGGCGCTGGGTCCCCGTCACCCCTGCGAGCAGCGAATGAGGCAAAAAGACGTCGGGTTGACGAACCGGATGAGGAGGGGGGTGAGGCGAGGAGGGCGTTGGACAGAGGCCTTCCCCCGCCGCCGCCGAAGCCGTCCTATAACAGCGCATACAATCTCTTCAGGAAAATGAATTATAAGGTGGGTCGGACTTCCTTGCGCTATGCCTAGTTGGCAATCCTCCCGCCCCCCGCCCGCCTGCTCGAGCCTCGCGCCGCAGTCGAAGGAATTCTGATGCTCGTTTCCTATTTATACGACGTTTTCGCCCACAGAAAGCGATTGATCAGCTCACTGCAAGTAACCAGAAGGACCAGTTTCAGGTGAGTGCTGGAGGTACTTGCGTTTATGTCGGTTATTTGCCGGCAGTCGCTCGCTTGATTTGCCGGCAGTCCCTCGCTTGGCATTATTGTGTTCTCCACCAATAACCATTTGCAAATCATTCGCGGGATTTTCACGTCGTTGCATTGGCGACCACAGACGCTCATGGCTCAATGGTGGAAGGAATGCGACGCGGAGGCAAAGACGGTAATGTCAGACGGTTGGCGTCGGGTCCCTTGACTTGTTTTCTTCCTGATCTCTTGCTGATGCTGTCGGCCGGATTTTCAGAGACTCGCAGAAACTGTGCAGAACGACTGGGAAAAATATCAGGAGGACATGGAAGATTGGAAGAAGTTGGCCGATGGAAGCGGATCCTAAGAGCGGCGAAATCTCTCACTCCCCCTCACATACACACGTCCCTCAGCGCCCTCCTCCCCTCCGCCCGCTTCCTGTTTCCCCTCGCCCCCTAAACGGATGCGCACAAGTTGCTACTAAGACGAACATTTTTGCGATGCTATTCTTTCCCTGACGTTCTTTTATCGCATCCTGTTTGGTTCCACTTCAAGTCACCCCCTCGGGATAAGCTGGGGTCGTTCGCCCATCCTGCGACAAGGTCCAATCAAAAACAAGAAAACGAAGGACGAAAAATCAGTGTGAGAAACATTACATTCTGTGCATATAGACCCCCAAGTGTTGCTGCACGGCACCCAGAGCCGAAGCGCGATCGGCGGTGGCGGCGACTGCCGACACCGTAAACTCGAACGCATTCAGGCCCTCTTCCGGGTACGCCAGGCAATCAAACACGTTGCTCGCGGAGCGAGTGAACTTAAGGTCGGACGTCTTGGGCCCCCCGCCCCCGCCCCCGCCGCCCGGGCCGTCCTCCCGAGCCGGGGGTGTGGCGGTGTGCGTTCCGGAGACGGTGTACACGATCTGAGCATCCGTGGGGATGGTTGAGTCGAATGAGACAAGCAGCAGGCGCAGGTTCAGGGAGCGGACCTCCCGCGGGACGTGCATCGCGTGCCCGTGCGAATGGATCGGGAGGATAAGTCGGACCTTGTCGTCGTTCGACACGATGCCGATCGAGGTCACGAGAGATTCTGCGCCTGCATAGCGACGGGGGGGGGGGGGGGGGGGGGGTGCGGTTAGAGCAAGTGAAACGACCTTGCGGGCCGACTGCGCCGGCGTCGTAAACGATAGAATATCAACTACAGGAATCGAAGCACACAAACCTTTCTTCTTCGGTGCGACCGGTCGCATATGCAGCGGAATATCTGCCATAGGACGTCCGAACTTCATCAGCGTGCGCTCAGTTACAGAGGAGCTTCTAGACGCGAGAGAAAGGCTCGGGGTAGAGGCAGGTCCCGGGCGACTACCGTTCAGATGGGGAGGGATAGCCGATAGGGTTTGTCTCACAGGACTACCAGGATGGGCGGCTACCGAAGGGCCGCTGGCGATAGGCGCGGGCGTCCCCGGAGGACCCCGCGGGACAATAGACACGGGATGGGGGGCGTTTTGAGCAGAAACTGGTAGAGGATGATGCGGATAGGAAAATAGGGACATTAATCAATCAGCAGGTTTCTTTCTAGATCTTAAGGTATCTCGGCGTTTGCTTCTTACATGTGCGCGTAACAGGTGTCTCCTACCTCTAAGCGTTACATCCCCGATAATGTCGGCATGCGAGATAACGGATATAGCACTTTGTTGCGAGTCGACGACGGGAGCAGTCGGAGGGACGGGCGCAACACCGGCGGCGAGGGTGGGCGTCTGAGTCGACGCTAAGGCCGGGACCGCCACCGGAGCCGAGCCCGGAGTCTGAGCCTGTGACGATGCCGATTCCGTTATTGCAGGTGCCTGGACTTGAACGGTAGTGGGGGCCGGGACCGAGACCGAGACCTGGACAGGGGGAGAGGCAGGGGCCGAGAGGGGACGGTCGGAACGGGGGCAGGCGCAGGGGCGACCGCCGATACTACCGCCTCCGAGACAAGACCCGAACCACCTACAGAAGCGCGCGGCGGAGACAGAGCCGATGTAGGGGTCACGGGGGCGTGGGGTATCGCAGGGGACCGCGGGAGCTTAATAGTCACTTTCGGGGTGAGTGCCTTAAAAGATAGTAAAAATAAGTGTCAGGAAAACGAAAGAGGGAGAAGCAGGGCATAAAAGGTCCGACGGCGGGCGACAAGAAAATTGGTATAACAGCTCACCTCTTCGGAAGCCTGCTCGGAAGGGGCCACATTGCCAGCGGAAAGGCGCATCGTGATTTTCGGCTTTAAAATTTTCGACTCTTCGGCCGTCTAAAGACCAGATTCGGTTAGTGACGGGAGAGAGAATGTCAGAATAAGACGGTCAATATGACTAGCGTCAACTTACAAAGAGATCGCCCCATTGCGGATCCTCACGATCGGAGACGACATCCCAAGCAATCTGCGTGAGGCATTCCGATTCAGTCTTCGAGCGCCAGATTCACTCCAAGACCAGGTCTCCGACAAAACTTTAACATACCCATTTCTTACCTGCCCGTGGACATTTTTAGCGTTACGGTCCGCATGGTATTTAGTAATCAGCAAACGACACGTCCCTACGTGCCCAGCATATGCCGCCCAAGCAAGTGCTCTCTGGTAAGACGAAACACACGATTGGCAAGGAGGCATAGCGCAAGGAAGTCCGACCCACCTTATAATTCATTTTC
>KZ994650.1:0-10378 GCA_003614705.1 Blyttiomyces helicus | reverse complement strand
ATAGACCCATGTATCCCTCCCATTGTAAACCATCTTGATCAACACCAGTCCTGGGTAATACAATCTAGTCCTGCCTTCAAAACCCCTTCCTGTCTAGAACCCTCCCGCTCCTCTACTCTCCCTGCCTCCTGTTTCATGCTCCTAGGTAACCCCCCTCTGCAAGTCCTGTCATCAAGACCACACCCTTACATCTCACTGTCAAGCCTGCTGCCCCTGACAATTGCCCCTCCTGCAGGCGCATCACCAGGTTCCCCATGGCGGCCCGCCAGTTATCCTCAGGCGCCTGTCTCCATTACTGCTTTCCCAAACTATTACTCTCTCAAGAGCATGGTCAACATCATCAAGCTTAAGCTCGCCAACCTCGCCTTTCAAGCCAAACAGCCAGTTACACTGTTATCTCAACCATTGCGTTTCGGTCCAAGGCAATGCCGAGCCCCCAATCATTGACACAAACCTAGTCCACTACTACACAGACGGAATCATGAAGAATCTCACCCTTGGCGCCACCTTTGTCCAATCCATCGTGCTGACAGAACATCTAGGACAGGAATCATCAGAGCCAGGACACGCCAAAACACCATTTGGAAATTTACAACCTCGGCATGGTCTCTAACCTTGAACAGCGGACCCTGATGGGGCCGTGCAGATTGTACACGTGCAAAGAGGAGCCTAAAGGACAGACAACTATGGGACCCCTCCTGGTACCCCTTCACAGACACCTCAGATTTCAGGCGCCAGCAAGATATGCTACTTTTATGGCCCATATGACAGGATCTGGCGGAAATCAAGTGAACGACAAAATAGACAAAGTTACCTTCCCTTGGTTAGTCAAAGAACTTATCAAGGCCCCCATAGTCAACCCTCTGGTTTTCAATCCCACTTCAGTAGTTTCTTTGCAAGAATCCTCATAGACTCTCAGCGGTATCTGACCCCTTCATCACCAAGCACCGCTTCAGGAAAGCCAAGTGTATGCAAGTCCTCCAGATCAACCTAGCTTGCTAGAGGCGAATCAACACGCTCCACCCACCCACATGACTTGCGCCAACGTCAACCGGCTAGACCCGGCTTCAAGGAACATGACCAAGCTCAAGGCCCTATCTTTCGTAATTACCTCCATCTGATACAATGTTATCCTTGGCCTCCCTCAAGCTAAGCATTTCTAAGTACTCAATACTGCTCAGCCTCACAATGCACCAAGACCAGCTATAGTTTTCAAACATCAAGCATGGAAATTCAGCTTACCCTCGCAGTTGGTACCCCTCTGATGGGAAACCTCTTGACTCCCGGAATCAGAGAAGTACTGCCCTTGCCAAAATGCTCAAACTTTCGCCATTGACCTAGGGGATGAAAAGGAACTCTCTGATCCTCAATATGCTGCATTTTTTCCTATTGTAGGCATTACAGAGATGAAGCCCAAACCATTACTCAAAGCGTGGAGCCGCAGATGGTTTAAATATTTTGTCCAGTGCACCCTAAAGCACCGTCGAGTTAACCTCAACATTGTAGGAATCTAAATTACTGGTCTCACCACTCTGAAGGAGCTCCTCCATCAAATCAACCTGAAACCGGGAGTTGACCTCATGACGAAGGGCCAGGATGACTCTCTCAAAGAAGTGGTCAACGAATACAACAAAATAACCCTGTTGGAGCCAAACATTGCCCTTCTGCCTGATCAAGAAACTTTTTGCTAGAACTAATTGAGCATGCTCAACGAAAATTCTACCCCTGACGCCTGCTCAGTCAGGTTGAGCTCAACTAATAAAAGAAGCAGATTGACAGCTACCTAGAAAACATGCATCTAGCATTCTCAGTCGACATGGGGAGCGCCAAACGCATTCGCCTTTAAAATACACAGCAGTATCCGAGGATGCCCGGACTATTGTAGACTCAACTCTGTCACCAAGCAAGACCAGACGCAGCTGCCTGTTGTCCTCGAGGTGAGTGTTTGACTGGCAGAAACCAGACACTTCACACTTAAGGACATCATGGATGCCTGCTATGGAATCCAGGTCACAAAGGATACTATGGAGAAAACAGCAATTCGAGCAAGATATGTCATAATATTTGGATTATTCAATGCCCAGGGCTGCCTCCAAATCTTCATTAACTTCTCTTTCAGCCACCTGTACAACAAGTTAGTTATCTACTACCTTGAAGACGTCCTCATCTACTTGAGGACCATAGAAGAATACAAGTGACACGTAGATGAAGTCCTGGCAATCCTATTAAGGCGGAACCTGAACATGAAGCCAAGCGAATGTCTCTGGGGCCAGGAAGAAATTGTGTTCTGCGGTGAACAAGTTGGGCTTGATAGCACCTCCATCGCCCTGTCCAAAATCACCTGGTGCTCAAATGGGAAATCCCACTGAACACCCTCAACATCCAGTGCTTGCATGGATTCACCAACTACCTCCTGCCCAACATTGCCAACTACTCTGAGATCGCCTACCCACTTCCAGAACTACAATTGGAAAAGAACCGGTGGGCGTGCACCAACCATGAACTATTCCCCTTCTACACCCAGAACATGCCATCTTCGCCACGCCGGTGCTTGTCCGCTTCCACCTTGGCCTCGAAACCTATGTCTTTTCTGACTCCTCTGACTACATCATAGTTTGATGTGTGGCTCAGTGTGCTTAGACAATGATCCACTCCGGCACTGCTTCCTACTCAATGCGCGGTCCAACTAACCTCCCTTCATTTTGACTGATCTTGTACTACAGCCGCAACATGAAAGCAGCGGAGCTGAACTACCCAGGTCACACAAAAGTGCTGCTCGCCCTTGTCAAACTCCTGAAACCCATTCTCCCCTTGAGCATCTGCATCCAACTTGGTGTGTTTACCGCTCGCAAGTCCCTTGTTTAGCGGAACACTCAGCCAAAGCTTAGCTGTTGACATGCTGGTTGAATTGTTGAGCACCCAGACTATTTATTCTCCATCTAATACTTGCCAGATTGATTCAAAATTATAGCAGACCTTCTATCTCTTGCACCTCAATATGCCCCCAAGTGCGCGAAACGCCAAGAACCAAACGAAATCCTTGTTAGCACTCTACACATCTCTGATCTCGAGGTGCAACCAATCTACCGACTAGTTGACGACATCATGAACCCCAAAAAAGAAGCAGGATAGCTCCACTTCATGACCACCAACAACTATGCCCTCCACGTCAAGGCACAGTTAGTTAGCACCGGAAACATACGCTCAAAGGCAAGCGACCTCCCCTAATATTGTTACAACAATGGGTTCCTCTTCTAGGATTATCGACTCTACCTCCCAGATGTCACGCGCAGATCCATCAGGGTCACACCAGGACCTTCAAAAAAATCATCACGAAATTTTACCGGCCATCGATATTCTCTGAGTTCAAGCAGTACATGCTTAGCTGTCCAGACTCTAAACGCTTGAAGGATCTCAAATTCAGCTACAGATTCCTCCATCCACTTCCAGTGACTCAGGTCTTCTGGGAGATAATCATATTTGAAGCTTTTGCGATGCTCGTAACACTGGGGCCACACAGTCACTTGTATAACTGACGCATTTGCTTCGCTGACTACTTCTCCCCCCAAATCATTCTTGTAACGACCAACGCGTGGTGGAGAGGGCAAACCCTTGGGAGATCTCCTCACCTCGCAGCTGTACACCCACTATAGCTGTTCTCAGGTCCTCGTCAAGGACCACAAAGCCAATGTTGTGGCCGCCTACTGGCCAGCATTCACCAAACTTGCGGTATCCAGATGGACTTTACAACAGCTTGCCACGAGAAGACGGAGAGCTTATGCAAATGAATGATCCACAGTGAAAAAGGTTCTTAAGCCCCGCCTTGATCGAACCGGCAACAACATGTCAAGATACCTGCTGTTCCTGGATTACAGCGTGAACGCCACTCCTACCAGAGACGTTGAACTACCCCTGCTCTTCACTAAACAAGGTTGTTCCCCCCACCCTCTTGATATTGGAAGGCCGGACGAAAGAATCCCGGCCACGGGCGAAGCGACCACGAGAAGACAACTGGTCTGATTCCCCCAAGACCAGGAGAATGTCAAGGCAAGCCCTCCAAGAGGTGCAAGACCAGTGCGCCAGTTCCCACAATCAAAGCTGTGAGCCTATCTCCTACAAAGCCATAGACCAAGTCCACCCAAATGATGTCCCAAATCAGCTCAAGACGTCCCTATTGAAAACCTCATCGCTTGGTGGGCAGGCACCTTCAAGATTATCGGTCACCGCCCAACTCCTGACACCTACAAGCTCGGGCCGCATCCTTCATGTCTCTCCTGAAGCCCATCACCCAACAGAACTCCTCCAGCCAACGCAACACCAACACCATGTCCTACTGAGCTCGTATCGTCATAGAAGGCAAAGGCTTATGGACCTTTGAGAAGATACTCAATGTCAAAGGATATGGCAGGCAAGGCAAGGACGGATACTACGCTTGACGCTACCTCGTCGAATGGCTTGGTTACCCGGACTTGGATAACTAACGGCTCAGTGAGAAGACATCAAGGATACCAAAGCATGGGAGACCTGGCTCGACAAACACTCTTGCACACTTCCCTTTGATGCTCGCCCAGAAGAAAGGCCATTGTCGTTGACCCCTGCAACTCCAACCGCAATCTGGACCGCAAAACGAATACGACTCACAACTCTTGACGCAGACCCGGAGTGGCCTTCTATTTGTACCAGACTTCAATTTACAGGTCTCTTCAATATCACTTCTGCTGACTCATTAAGTATTGTCCAATTATAATAAGTGGTCGTAAAGTGTATCCCTTGTTTTTTTGGGGGGGTGTGAACCTGACTTCATCACAAGAGGAAATGTAATATCTCAAAACTGCCTCGACCTTCAGACGATAGATATGAACTCCATATCTGCCCGCCTTAGTCATGAGAGGGCGCTGGATTATCCTGCAACCGCACTCATTACTACCCAAGAGGATGCCGGACAATCCTAGTGCACAACCTTGACCATTTAGACTCAGTGTGGCCCTGGATGTGGCCTTTGTGGTGACCTAGGAATAATTGCTGGTGTTTCAACGTAAGAGGGCATCAGACAGCCCTAGGACAACCGGAGAGCTTCCTACTGACACTCCCCTGGAGGTATCACCTGTGATGACCTGGAGATCAACTGCATGCAATACAACGTAAGAGCAAGCTGGACAGCCCTAGGATGACCAGACAGCTCGCCTGTGACAGCCTGGAAACAACTGCACGCTTTGCAATGCAAGAAGGGTGGAATGTATTACCCTTACAAAACCGTCAGCATTGTGATGCAAGAGGGAGGAACTGGTATCCCTGAACCAGCCGCTATGTGACGTAAGAGGATGGAACGAAATACCCTGTGACTGTCTTATTCCCTTCCTTTGCTTCAACTCCCAAATTTCTACTCCAAGATATCTTACCCCAATCATTTAGGGACAATCACACTCATCCTTCTTGAAGTCTTTCCAACTCCTCATCCACGAACACCCTTCAAACCCTGTGGGGCTACCGTTTTCCATTTGTCCAAATTTTATCTCCTATAAGCTTGAATGAGATTCTGCGGGAGGGGGGGTTGATGAATAGCGCCCTGTTTGGCTCATTTGTATCCTATTCTCTTCTGTTTAAAATGTGGGATGGGATTCCCTAGGAGGATTCCCCTAGAGTATGGGAGCACAAGGTAGTGAGCTGTTTACCGATTGAACTTCTTCGTTCCCAGTCAATCTTCACACATTGCACTAATCTCCAGCCCAGGTGTGACTTTGACCCTGGTGAGAGACTTCCAGCGCCTCAATTGTAATTCCCATCTACATGATGATGACAGACCAACTTTACGACCGCAGTCAGAGTCTTTTCACCAATCAAACTTACACTTCCTTCCAGAAATTGTTGTGGATCCTTTGTCCTCTTCACTGCCTTCAGAAATCTCACATGTGATGTTAACCTGAAAATAGGGGTATACTTTTGCACTATTTCATGCCCCCAGATCCAGCTTAAAGGTGTCAGTGGTAGGACCCCCTGCAAGGACAGCAAAGAGGTACGTCCACGTTGGTACAAACAGGCAGGGTAGGGTGAGCCCTGTGGGGATGTTGAATCTGTTGAGTTTTAGCATGACCTTGAAACTGATGTTGTAGCTCAAGTGGACGCAGCATGTGTTGAGTTGGCAAGTATAGAGGTCCTGTGCGTCCTTCATCATCTGCGCAACAACTTTCTGGATCGAGTCTTGGTCAGCAACGTAGCAGTCAAGTTTGGCGAGGTCGGCTTTGTTGTTAGGCCTGCTGAAAATGACAGGGGATGCAAACTCGAGGGATTGGGGGAACTAGTCTACATCAGCTAGATGGGGGGGGAGCACCCTGCTGCGAGCGGGAGAGCCATTGAAGGAAAACTCCAGGAAGGGAAGGCGGGACACACAGTTGGCCCCTGTAAACTTAGTATACTTTCGCATCTTGAGCTGAACCGTCTGGATCATCCATATCACTATACGTTAGTTGGTTGATGGCGTGACGTCGCGACCAAGATATTGAAGCCCATCGTTTAGGTGAAGGCCTCCAGAAATCAGCAATGATACTCTGGCCACTGTCCCTTACAAAGACATTGGGCCGGCAGACCTGCACTTAGACAGAGGAGCTGTAGGTGATAGAGATTGGCCTAGCTGGTGTATTTTTTCTTGCCAAGGCGTGCGGCACAAGAACCCTACAAACATCACCGTCTTTCAACCCTCCTCTGGAATGAGAAGCAGTATTAGGAGCCTGTGGCAATGCTCTGGATTCTTGACAACTGATAGTTAGGACAGCTCCACTTGCAGTCGCCAATCTACTAGTACATCCCCAGCCAATACCACTCTGCCACTGCCTTCGCCACTATTCTGGAAATACCCTGGTGTCCGCGCTTGATAGCCCAGTCGTGGTGCTTGCCAGGACGCCAGGTCTCATGGCCAAGAGGACGCAGAGTCCCTCCTTGTAACAGAGGAAACATTCGCTTAATAAGTGCTTGATCAGGTCCACAGCACTCATTACTGGGGTAGATGCGCCCAGTCGCGCCGTGATATCGAGCACGTAGTTGTTGCTCCTGATATACTTGGGGATCTCTTTGACAGCCGCAGCGTCCTTGAACGCAGCAGAGTTGTTGAAAACCTGGAGGGCCTTATCCTGTGCGACCCCAATCACGCTGGCAGGTATTCACTGCAGAAATCTCTGTGTGATGGTGTCGAGGCATTCTGGGCATGAGATGCATCGCGGGATGTGCTATGGTTCGCGGGAGAGCAGGTCTGCGACAGTGTAGTACTGTCCCAGGAGGTACTCCATGTCAAAGTCAAAGCTTTGAACAGACTTGATCCAACTGGCTTGCGATCTGCTCAGGTTCCGTTCCCTTTTGAGGTATATGAGCGACTTGTAGAAGTGATTGCTCTGAACTGGTGGCCCAGGAGTGAACACCAATCTGCTTCTAGGACCTTGACAGGTTGTGGAGGGAGCACTTTAGTTCCACCAGTTTCATTATGCGGCTAAAGAAGCTAACCGGTCTAAGCCTAGGAAGGTTAGTCAGGACTTTTATTGTGGTGGGCTTCAGCTAAGGAATTAGATCATTTACCCGCCTTGGCTGCAGCATTGGAGAACTCGTAGGTGGCTTTGTTTGGTCATAGCCTGCAAGTACTGGTGCAGTGAAAAAAGCGGCCATTAGGAGTTGAAACGACAGTTTCTCCTCCACTGTCGAATGCAATAGTATGGGCCTGACTGGACGCGCAACAGGGGTAGCGCTTGCCCGGAGTTGCCATTGATATAGTCACGGAGGAAGTTGGTGAGGCCAAGGAGCACCTCGATGTCGGTGGTGTTGCGAGCCGTGGTCCAGTAGCGGAGGGTTTCAATTTTTGATTGTGCCACTGACACGCCGTTGATCCCAAGATTGTGTCCGCAGAATTCAAGACGCAATTGGCCCAAGTGGCACTTCAACGGCTCGATGTTGAGTTGTTTCTAAGCTAGGAAGTGGAGTACTTCATCTAAGTGTTTCCTGTGGGCTTCTTTGATTTCAGCATATACTAGGATGTCATCAAGGTATGAAATGCTGTAGCAGTAGTAGAGGTGGCCAAAATAGTTATTCATCATTTTTTGGATCCCTACGAGAGTGTTGCTGAGGTCGTGCTACACTGCAAGGTTCTCAATGTGGCCATAGCATATTCCAATTGTAGTCTTGTTGATGCTGCTGTCAGCGACACAGATTCAATGGTAGGCGTCTTTGACGAGGATGACTGTGAAGTACTCTTACACACTAGGTCCTGCATGGCCTGCGGGCTGGGGAGAGGTGTCTGGTCACGTTTAAGGACACTGTTGAGTCAGCGGTGGTCCAGGCACATCCGAAGACCGCCGCCTTTCTTTTTTGGAAAAAGAACAGGCGCGCCCCAGGCAGTTTGCCAGTAACTACTCCAACCCTTATCAAGGTACTGATCAATCTGGCGTTGCAGTTTGTTCGGTTTGGTTGAAGTGATTGGTCAGAGGGGAGAGAGTTTTGGATTGGCGCCTTCAACAAGGGCGATTTTGATGTTGAGGTCGCAAGGGTCAGGGGGGCAGGCCCTTGTCTGGTTCGTAGAAGCCATTCATGTCGTACTTCTTGATCACATCGCAGCCTTCCTGGCTGTTGTTGGTGGGGGGTAGGTCAGGTCTGGCAGTCCTTTGCTCATGAAGATGCTCCTCCAGGAGAACCTTTGTAGTGTGGATACTGATTGGGTTGGATTTGCTCCGATCAGGGGAAAAGTGCAACATGATCGCGTAATTTCAGCGCTTGTTGCAGCAAACCCACCTAAAAGTTTTCTATTTCATGATTTCTTAGCCTTTGGTGGGCCAGAATCCTGGCGGGGACTGCCTCGGAGGTTAAGTTTCCATTATATTGTTGAGGTGAACTTTGTAGCGGCTGTCTTCCTTCGTATGTTGCTCAGCCTCCCAGGCCCTTACATTGGCTTCTCCGGGGATCGTGTAGGTACAGCCTTTGTGTACCAGCGCAATGTCTGGCCTGGCAGCATTCTTTGGCCAGATGGTGTATTGGCCAGCAAGGAATTGGGCAACAGTGAGTGCAAGAATGAGGTCGTAGTGGATTGGGGAAACGATGAGGGATGGCAACGACAGGGTCAGCATCCCTTGGTGAGGGGTTCTCATAGGCTGATTTCAGCGCAGGCCAGGTATGAGGAACGGGATTCTATGCCACAAGTTGCCAGCTTCACACCCAGGGGAAAGAAGGACTTGACATTGCAGATCCTTTGACGCTTCAAGTATGCGTCGGAGACCATGAATGTGTTTCATCCAGAGTCCACTAGAATTCCAACTGAGTTGACCATTGAAAACACAGGCATGCACAACTATGCGGCAGTGGGGAAATTTTCAAAGAAGGTAAATATTCTCGCGCCATCTGCCTATGTTTCTTCATGCTTCGCACTGATACCCTGGTGAGCCTCTGGGGGGATGGGGGTCTCCTCTAGCTGTCTTAGAAATCCTCCACGTCACCTGTCCACAAACCAGTTCTCTTCTAGTTTCGTGTCCATCTCCTCTTTTGTCAAGCTTTTCTGATCAGAGTGACCAAAGTCGGTGAATGGCATGGCCGCGGCGCACACCATCTCCGGGTCAACCTCCAGCCAGTCCTCTTCCACTCTGTTCTCATACTCTACCACGTATTCCTTTTTGCGCATTCTTAACCAAGTATTTGCACCTCTGCGCAGCAATGTCTTCAGGAGCTGGCACTCATCCTTTTTGGAGTGGTTCAGCTCTCCAACAAGGGTCGCTATGTAGGCCCGGAAAGAAATGAGGAGTCTGTGGTCTTCTCGATGCTTTTCTGGTGACCGTGACGAGCTGCTCCTTATGCACAGCTCGGGTGAACTTGAGGGTTTCCATGGCGTTTTGGTTGTCAGGCAGCGGCGGAGGCAGCAGGGGAGGAGGGGACAAGGGAGGACAGATGGCCGCGAGCCGCTGGGCGAACTGGACCGGTGTCAGGGTGAGACCTGCGGGTTGTCAGTGTTCATGTCCTTGTCCGCGCACCATGACATCTGGGTCGTGGAGGAGGTGGTGGGGGGGTTTCTTTTCTTGGGGCACGTCAACACGAGGACACATCAAACACAGCGGGGAGTAATGAACAGGACTCTCGCCTGTGGGTGATCCTTCTCTTTGTCATGATCCAGAGCCAATGTACAAGTCCTGACCCAGAGCCATGGTACAGGACATGATCCTGAGCCAAGGTACAGGTCATGACACAGAGCCACGGTCCAGGTCATGTCCCAGAACCACGGTATAGGTCGTGACCAGGAGCCACTGTACATTGCATGATCCAGAGCCGTCGTACTTGGATACCATCCAGCACAGCCCCTATACCCCATGATTCTGGATATCTTCTAGCACAGCCCCAATCCATGCCACAGCCCCAATCC
>KZ994649.1:0-10396 GCA_003614705.1 Blyttiomyces helicus | reverse complement strand
GGTGTTCAAGCCGTTCCTTATCCGGAATGGTCGCTCGCAGACGTCGCGCACGAAGGGCGCAATGCGCGGGTCATGTAGTCCGAAGTCGACCGTGAGGTAGTCTTTCCGGCCGAATCTTCGGCCGCAGGTCTCGCACTGGAACAGCTTGTTGTTTGGGAAGTGCCAATACTACAAGGCGTTTGGCGGCGCGCGGCACGTGATAGGCGCTCATGGACTGTCCGGGTCTGCAAGAGCTTGGGTCGCTTCATCGAACAAAACATCAACGCCGCGCGAAACATGGCAACGATACTCCTCTGCCTCATCTTCTCGGACGGTCAGCGCCGGGGGTTGCTCTTCATGTCATAGGTCCCGGAATGACCTTTACAAACTTGCCGAAAATTCCCGGGAGAGGGTTTAGCTATCTCCACTTCGAAAGATAAGATCCCGACCGCCTTTGTACGGCACTGTGCTAGTTTACTCATGGCGCTCCCACCTGCCAGATTGTGTGCTTAGGGATAAGAGGCTAGTGGGGTGATAGGT
Organism: Blyttiomyces helicus; assembly: GCA_003614705.1. Taxonomy (NCBI): domain Eukaryota; kingdom Fungi; phylum Chytridiomycota; class Chytridiomycetes; genus Blyttiomyces; species Blyttiomyces helicus. The sequence continues at coordinate 9,877 of KZ994649.1, read as the reverse complement.
TAAGCATATTTAGTTATTCATAGAACGTGTTTTGGGGTGTTTTATTTGTTTACGGGAATCAGTAGACCCCAAAACAAACAAAGCGGGGGATCTGAACTCTTTTCAGGATCGGGGATTGGTCGCAGAAAAACGCACTCACTTTCTAAGCTGGTGATCAGGCACCGTTCCTTGAGGCGTCAGTCCACCAGCGGCCTTGAGGATGCCTGCGTTGGCTTGGAATCATCGGTTGGTGAGCTCGACGGTCTCAAACATAGGAAAATTTGCCCAAAACCAAACAATTCCAATTAACTGGCTAGGGTATGGCAACACCTACCAGTATACCAGTGGGGTATTTCCCCCAAATTTTGCCTATACCCTGAAAAATTCTTTTGAATATTTTACATCCGTGGTGTCGCCCTGTGGCACTTCCGTAACCTAACGCCTACACCCGCCCTTGAAATTTGCTTTCCATTTTCTAATCTTGGTGATATGAGGAGAATGCCAAGTCACCACCCCTCGCAATTTTTTTTCAGTCCACATCCTCGTCCCCTTATCGTAACAATATCCTACCCTAGCCAGCGCCGCAGGCAATTCAGCTGAAAACTTTTTTTTCCTGTCCTTCTCTCCCGTCCGTCTCTTTAAGTATCGCCTTGTTACCAGCATTCGCTCCATATGTTCTCCTGTCCTTCTCCTGTCCTCCTCATCTCTTCTCCTTCCTTCTCATGCCTTCTTCATCTTCACATTCTCCTCCAACATCAGGTATGGGCTTCCTTTCAACTTCACTTTTCATCCATCTTTCTCTTACTTGATTAATTTTACTTAATATTTGTCTCTTACTACTCCCTTCCTCATAGATAGATTTTTGCCAACAACCTTACATTGTTTGCGGTAAATCTTCCTTCAACTACATTCCCTCCTGAACTTGCTGCAAGAAGCAATGCTTGAAAGATATACCCGCCTCCATCCTTCTGGACCTTTGGTCCACCATTGTCGATCAGAAGGTAAATCAAAATCATCTTTCCTTTTTATTTGTTTGATTTTTTCTCCAATCCATAACCCTCACCCTGTTTCTCGATGAAAATCTTTTTCCAACAGGCAGGGAAGAACAATATTCACACCATCATTGCCCAAAACCATGACCACTTGTGTATCGACAGTCAGATCGTCTGCTCGAAAGCTTTTTTGATCGCGCACTTCATGTCCAAGTCCTCCTTTTATCAACACTTCCCCTCCCACATCCTCCATACAGGTGTCTCACAACTTCTCGTTATCTCAAGAGGCTCTAGTGAAAAAATCATGCAACTACTTGTTTGCTTTGATTCCCTCATTCCCATTGAAGGGGATACCTATCCTGATTTAGGCATCATCTACCTCCCTGCTGAGAAAACAAGGACACTTCCTACAATAATTACCTAGAGCATTACAATCATGTCAATAATGATTCTTCCACCCAATTTTACTATATCTGGGACACTCATTTTGGTATGCATCAGGGATGCAGCAGTTATATTTTGCTCTTTTGCCCCCACTAACCATATCTTCCCGTTTTTACTAGACAGGTTGAAATTAAGAAGATGTCTCACTTCTCCATGTGCAATCTGTGTGCAGAGTAAGATGATGTGTGCTGCTCAAAGGGAGTGAAGAGGAATGTGTCAGAGATCAAATGTGCCCCTTTTCCCGAGGTTGGGTGGGTGCTATTGAAAGCAAAAGTCAATAGGCCACCAACTCCATGCGTGGTTGAAAAACAATAGTAAAACTTGTAGATAATACTCAGAAATTAGTATTATTGTCCAGTGTCTAGGCAATACGAAATAACCAGTATTGTTGTAATAAACAATACTAGGGATTAGTAATGTTGTCCATTGTCTAAACAAAACTAAATCCTAGTAGTGTTGTCCATTATGCAATGACCATTGTTCACTTCATTGTAGACAGAGATGATGTACTAAAGTACAGTGATTCCTCTAAAGGACATGTGGTCTAATTCATAATCAATGGAGACCTTCCCCATTGACAAGCAATTAATGGGGAGTATCCCATGATTGATGAGGAGGATGAATCCACAGTGTCTCTGGCATTGATCAATCCTCCTTGGAGTAAACTCCTGTCGATGGGATGCCAAGTGTTCACAGAACCTCTAAACCTCAGGACGCAGGGTTGACAACAGTCGAATCCTTTAGTCACACTGAAGAGGAGCTCTCATAACACAGAGATCAAATCCTTTCTTGGCGACACAACTTTGCGAGATCACAAATAAAAAGCCGTCTTAGAGGGTAGTCTAAACATCTTAACCAGATTGAGTATGTTCGTGATACTTCTACTAATTGTTTTTTCTCTTTCCCATTCTCATCATCTTCCTTTTCTCATCTCAAACAGTTTCGCAAGCATTATTGTGGTACTTGCAAATGGGTTCAGGTACGACAGCAAGCCTATGCTTCCTTTATCATTGCCAGCATGGACCAGGGCAAGACAAACCTTCCTTCCTACTTTAACAAACCCAAATGTTTCGTTGCCATTCTACGTCTTTGCTCTCACATTAGCAGCGTTATTGATAATGGCTGCAATCGTGCCTACGCCCTCATCAAACTCTTCCATTATCCATGCAATGGCAACCTCATGCTCTCCATCGTTTGCCATTCTCTTCTTGATCTCAATGTTCCGCCTCAACAACTTCGCATCAAATGGACGACAGGTCCAAGGAAAATGAGAACCATTATGTTCGTCTGTCACTAGCTTTTCTTGTATACCTTGGTATTATTCAAGAGGAAAGTTCCTGAATTTCCTCTCGCTTACATGTCGTCTTTCTTCATATTCATATTTACCAATTCCCTTACAAAAACTAAGATGACAATAGGCTTTCTCAATATCGGACAGACTCACAAGAATTTCAACCAAAAGTTCTTAAATATCTCCAAAACCATCAAAAGCACCAATGTTCAGACACCTGGTATCCCCGTGGACAAGATTGAAAAGTCCTACTTAGCTTGTCTATCTCCACATTTGTGTTCTCCTCATCACTTACGTCTCATCAATCACGTAGCAAACATCCACCAGTTGGCTGAAGATATTTAATCTGACGAACTTCATCAGCTTCATTACCTTTACTGCTTCCGTATCATCAAGGACCATCATGAAATAGTTCGATTGCCGAAAGGTCCAGTTTCCAGTTTCTTATCTTGCATTTATTCCTCTCATTTATTTCTTTACCTTTGATCCCCTTCCTCAGACACACAAAAAGCATGTCTCGGAAGATGAATACTGCACCGCCAATGCACACTTTCTCAAATCTCGTCTTCCTCAAACCATCTTCACGTTTAACAACTCTTGACAGTTCAAACTCCTAGCCCTCAACCCTGACACCAATCTCATTGAATTTTTTGCTGACAACAAGCTTCACAATGCCGTCAACGAGAAGTTTGATTCAGTCATGCATCCGGACATGAAACTAATTTGGCAACAAAATCTCCTTCCTGACGTAGCAAATTCTGCTCACATCCACCTCTCTACCATTGGAACAAACACTGCACGTCTAAACAACCCTATCTACAGCCTCTTCAAACATCAACAATTTCTCCTAAACAATACTCCAACTTCCCCTACAACTTCCACTCCACTCCGCATACCCATCCCTTCTCCAGATCCTGACTCCGTTACATCCTCTCTCCACCCACAAATCCAAAGTCTACACACCGCCTTGGAAACTCCCCACCAGTGCATCAACGCCAATGTACCTATCCGCCCTTGTACCCGCCAACCTGGTGAAAAAACACTCGCCGAAAAATTGGAGAAGATTGTTTTATCGTCTCTTTTGCACAACTCGATTTCTTCATTTCCAATGGCAGACCCTACCTGGATAACACTCCTTGGATCGCCCAAATCAAAGAAATCCTCCCCGACCTTTGCTATTGCGTTCCCTGGTTCACTCCTTATGACCTACGGTCCAACGATTCTCTACATCTTCACACTTGGGACCCTCTAATCATCGAACCAGAACCTTGGCTTGATACTATCGAAATAAAGAGGATTAATTTCCCCTCATGGAAATTTAATCAAAATCATACCCTCCCTTCTTGAGTCGTATCTAGATGGAAACACAGTGCCTCTGATGCAATATGTGTGTATATTTTTGATATATTTGCTAGGTTATATAGTTTTTTTCACTGGTCCTCATTCGGTTCCTTGTCAATATTGGTAGTTAACAATTTTAACATCCAATATTCTCGTCTGAAATCAAATAAAATGCAATGAAATCCCTCCTTTGATATGTGTTGCAATACCCTAGCCTGTTGATTGGAATTTTTGGTTTTGGGCAATTTTCCTTCTTTTTTTTCCATTGTGAGCGCTTGGCGTTATCAGGTACCTTTTCTATAGAAAATAATGAGCCCTCTGATTGGATTTCCCTAATTGCGCCGGACACTGTTGTTCCGCATTGGTGCTGGACACTCACTCAAAGCACCTACATTTCCTTGGTCAATAAAAAACATTCTCTTTACACACTGCGCCTCACTTGGCATCACTGGGCACAAGCAGCCACCTTGCGCCACATATTCCCATATCAACATCTCCAGGAAAACAATCAAACCATACCATGCATCACTGCAAAGAAATGCCTTCCCCGGTCACTTTCTGTGCCACACCGTGCAGCTTACACTTCATAAGAACATTTATCACAGAAGAATTTAAAAACTTACCAAAAGAGACTCGATAATCTTATCACTTACCATGGTAACACTCTGCGTACCTTACCTTACCTTACCGCTCTTGCTCCTTACATCTTTCATTCACAAATTCGTCAATTACTTTGAATAACTTTTTTTATCTTCTTGCCCTGCCTGCCCATCAACAAAACTCTTTGCAACTTTGTTCCTTTCCTTGGCTTAATCTTCCTTTTTGGGTTGACCTACCTCCCTTCATTGTAACTTTTCTCCCATTCTTTGATTCTGTGATTACGTTCTTCAGTTTATATGGTTGCAGTTCTCATAAAATGACACCTGGTATCTTCCACAATCACTTACCACTTTGGGATTATCGAACTTTGTGGGGCGCAGGAGCCACGTCTTGGTTGCTGTGGGTTTCTGTGTCAACACATTCACATGAGTATTAATTCAATTTTGCTTGTGCATTCACTGTGCAACCAACAAATGAAAAACATCCAAAAATGGTATCCTTCAGCAATAGTGGTGCGCCGGAGTCTTGCCTCTAACAGCCGAGTTATGGGATGGCGGTGTCTGTTGGGAAATTTATCCTTTTGATCATCTATTTATACCTTTCGAATCCCGTGTTGATAAAATATTTCTCCACCTTGATTCTCTTAGTCGGTTCTTTTGTTGATTCTTTTTGTGGATTTGTTTTGTTGATGATCTCAATCTTGTATATGTTGTTAAATGTAACAAATATTACTCTCGGTCAACATGTTGATCTCAATCTTGAAAAGCAACCGATGCAAAATTCTTATCAATCAACAAACAATCAACAAAACAGTCGACAAAACAATCAAGAAAACAAAAAAACAAACAAATAAATAACAAACAAACAAACAAAGAAACAAGCAAACAAACAAACAAACAAACACAAAAAAACAATCAAGAATCAATATTCAATAATGAACAATCACAATCATCAATCAACAATCTCATTTCAAACCACATTCTATCATCATCTTTCAAATTCTCAAATTCCTAATCACTGAAGCATTTTTTTGATAACATCCAGTTAAATGACACAGATTTGCAGTGCTCGCCGATGTTTGATTTGTTAACTCTATGATAAGAGTCAACATAAATACCGATATTCTATCTATTCACAAATGGAATTTTCAACGTCGAAACCTGTTCATGAAGCATATACCTTGAAACAATCATGAGATACCCGTCAACTAAGATAGTTTCTTTGATCAAGATCTCAACATCGATACACCGAACAACATCAAAATACCTCTTCGTGATTCAATCTTTAAATTTCATTTGGACCAAGAAACTCACGATTTCATCTGCATGGGCTTGGACAGATTGTTTGACAGTAGAGATAATTGGGCATTCGTTCTATGTTTGTCCAGCGAAACTTGCACTGGAAAAGCCTCATTATCAACATTTCATCTCAATGCCTCAACAAAATTGGATGCATTAGTGCAAAGATAGAAAGAAAATCAGGTTGGCATGATTGTATGATAAAGAACTTGTAATTTTTTATGTTTTACATGGTGATATTTTCAGATCATTGCCAGAAAGTGAATTTCTTCCTATGGTCAAGGGCCACAAGGTCAAAATATTTTTTGAAGAGAAAAGGCTCATTCGAAACTGAGTGGAGAGTGCTTATGGTACTTGTAGGGGAACATGTTCGCGGAACTTTGTTGCGAATATGGAGGATTACGTCAATCAACAGGATCCTTCCTTGAAAACTCAAATCCTTGCCGATTAAATGCCCGGAATCATCTACAAATGTTATCTATACTACAAAAATGCTTTAGAGGAACACAAGAATAAACGAGTCTGGGACGTTTGCCCAGCTGGTTTCCTTGATTTTTGTTGATTGTCGTCTGCGTCCTAATCCAAATGTGCATGTTTGAGGCTGAAAAATCCGTATCGACAAAACATTCTCAATGTTCATTATTTCTCGTCAATCACCGTCTTTCATCATTAAAATTTCATATCGATAAAATATTTATCAAGTCAGCGAGCTGGACCAATTTCGTTGCCTCGACATGTAGATAACCAATTGGTTACGCCCACTAAGCAATTCTTGTGCATATAAAAGCCTTTCCTCCTCTTCTTTCGAATATCTTGATTTCCTCTCCAGCAATAGCTTCATTACCACAATACATTTATTTAATCAATTCACACGATTACAATAGTGTCAAAATCGGGTTGTGGACTGGAGCTGTTGCTGTCTTGCGATCTCGACATTTAACATATTATGACCCATTTTAAATGATCTGCTTTTAGAAACAAAATGCTCCCATCACTGAAAATAAAGTTATTTCCACTTTGGCTGACTTTCATGTTAAATGGTAACTGTGTGACTGTGATAACGTGTTGTAAAGGAAGGGTTTGAAAAGGAAGTGTGGATGGGCATTGTGCAGGAAGCTGTTGAATGCACCCTTATCTCTGACTGATCTTTATACTCAGGTGCTTCAAGGTGGGAGGCACTTATATGAGAGAAAAATTTAAACGTCTCTGACAGGAATCGACAGAGTTGTGAATTGATGAGGTAAATGTTTCAGGTGAAACATTCTCCTCTTCATGAGTGAATTGATGAGGTAAATGTTTTAGGTGAAACATTCTCATCCTCATGAGTCCTGCACAAAATAGTGTGGCAGAGAGCCAATTCTAAGACAAATAAGTTGTGGGCATTGTTTCCAGATTTCCTGGGACAATCTCCAACATCCCATGTGAATGATCTATTGATGGACTTTTGTCTTTAGCCGATGTCGCCCAAACTATGTTTCACAACATGTTGTGAAATAAGAGGCACTGTTTCTTGAAAGTCCATCAGAGACAATGTAAAGCCCTTTGTCTCTACATGCTTCAAAGAAACTTCATACCAAAATTCTTGCGTTCGTAACTCTGATGCCCACACGCTTTTCTTCAAATATATGGTCCTGGTACGCGAAAAAAAATTACATTGGGATGAATTTCTCATGCTTATGAGATCAATATCGATAGAAGAAACATTTCGCCTCAGCACCAAAACACGTGGAAACTTTATACCATGCAACTTGAAACTGCAGTTTGCTTGCCGTGAACTTTTTGGCATTTTCTATCAGTATGAGCGTGTTAGAAATGCACAAAGTTGGAAGCGAGAATGATTCACCCCTCTGTGCTCCACACTTGTATCAGCTGATAGTACTATTCAGTATCCCCTCTTTGACGGCAAGCTCGGGGTGCGAGTGTGCGGGAGGGGAGGACGCAGGTGGGGTTGCGGGTGTTTTTGGAGCGGGGGACAAGGAGGCAGGGGCTGTGAGCTGCTAAGGCTCTGGATTGACGGGCGAGCGGATGGTCCGATCTGTTGCCCCCTCAGCGTCGTCGCCAGATTTTCCTTACGCTTAGTGCTGCAAGGAAGCTTTGAGAGGGAGCGAGAGCCTGTAGCGGTGCGGCGATAGCAGCAGGTGGGAGGCGCCGAACTCGCAGGGTGGACAGCATGAAAGGGTCACGAGAGGCGACTTCGAGGTCGATGCGCTTGCGGATTGTGTTATGGCCGGACGATATTCAGGCTTCAGGAAGTTGTGATGCTACATCCTTGGCAGTAAAAGCGACGTGGTTAGTGGTGTTTATCCCGAGGGTGAAACGCACTACTGGAACAGGCGGCAGCGGGCTTGCGGTCGGATCGGCTTGGCACGGCAGGGTGGGGCGCCAAAACCTGGAGCCTGTCATCGTTGAAGTCCTCTTCAGGCGTATCAACCTCAAACGGCTGCCAGCTTTGGTCTTCCTCGCTAGTAGCGGGGGCTTGGTCTTCAACCGCGGCAGAGTCCACCTCGTCCGCGGCGTAGCGTAGGAGCTGGTCTGCCCGTTCCGACATACGAGTCAGAACATGGGGGACGACGATATCTTGAACTAGACGCAAATGAGAGTGAGAAACTGAGTGACACCCGATAGATGTGGTGCGTCTCGGTCCACATTAGGTACACCTACCAAAGGTCTCGAGTTCCAAAGGGAATTCGCAACATAGGATCGTATATGTCCGAGTGAAAGGACGGCTATCATTCCATCTCCCTCCGCAGAAACCCCGCCGACAGCAGCAAACCTTTTCACATATTCAAGGAGCGATGGGCGGGTTATTTTATCCTCGTCATTGGTGGTCCGGGTTCGGTGATTGGTCACTGTCCAAGCAGCGTCTGCCAAGAAGCACGAGCTCCGGAAGACCGCTTTTTGCATCCTCCGGATCAAGTGGGGCAAGGCCCTTGCGGAGGGTGAGCTCGATGCGGACCGATTCAATCTTATGGACGGGGGGTGGTTGATCCATCTCTTGGAGTATGCCGTCCTTGTTCTTCTACTTGAATATCCCCCATAGGTTTTGGCGTTCGTTCGCAGAGCTGGTGGGTGAAGGCAATCCTTGCCTTAGCTGCGAAGCAGGTAGGCCCTTCTGCAGACACCTTGATCACGTCATACGTGCGTGCTGTAATCCTCCCCCCACCCCTCGTCCAGAAATGTCAAGAATCTCAAGAAGCGCTGGTCGCTTCTCCAACCAAGACGCCCCCTTCCCCCGCAGCCGCACCCTCGCTGCTTCTGGTGGTTCTGGTGAAGGGGACCCCAACGCTCCCATCCCCCGTTGCCACACCTTTGCTGCTAGCGGCGTGTTCCTTGACCCAGACCCAGACACGCGCATCCCTTGCCGCCGCACTCTCACTTCTAGGGGTGTTTCCCTCGACCCAGACCCAGACGCGCCCATCCCTCGCCGCCGCACCCTCGCTGCTAGCGGCGTGTCCCACAACCCCGACCTGGATGCGCCCATCCCTCGCCGCCGCACCCTCACTGCTATCGGCGTATCCCTCTACCCGGACGCAGACGCGCCCATCCCTCGCCGCCGCACCCTCGCTGCTAGCGTCGTGTCCCTCGACCTAGACCCAGACGCGCCTATCCCTCGAGGCGCCGCTGTCACTGATCCCACCCGGCGATTCCCATATACCTATCCAGGCTGCAGCTATGTCGCACGCTGGAAGCAGCACCTTACGTCGCACGTTGGTATCCACCTCCCAAACAACAAGCCGTTCAAGTGCGAGCCTACGGCCGAAGATTCGGCCGGAAAGAATACCTCACAGCCCACTCTGGACTACATGACCCGCGCATTGCGCCCTTTGTGCGCGACGTCTGCGAGCGACCATTCCGGACGAGGAACGGCTTGAACACCCACCGCCGCCTCCACTTCGACTTGGGGGGGGGATACCAACGTGCGACGTAAGGTG
>KZ994648.1:0-10400 GCA_003614705.1 Blyttiomyces helicus | reverse complement strand
CCCCTTGGTAGTCAATACCAAAGAGGTCTCAAGTCAGGACGCCGATGAGCTTTTCAACAGAGGACGGCGTAGGGCTGGGCTTCCTCGGCTATCAGCTGACGCATGCAGCCCCTAACATGGGGTTGGAAAGGAGTGGTTTAGGTATTATCGAGTTGAAGGGCAATCAGGGGAGGGGAAGCCTGAGTATGAGGTTGTAGTTGATCTGGGCAATGATGAGGGGTAACATGACAGAGTGAAGGTGTCCTGAGTGAGTGGGTCTTGTATGCTGATCTCCCTGCTCCCCCCTCTACTACAACAGAGGGCCCTAATATCTGAGGGTCACGCTCAGATCAGCCATGGGATGGTCCCACAACCAGACTGGTGACAGGGGCCACCAGGGCACAAGAAAGCCCATTAGGAAGTTCGTGACCAGCTACTTATGGCGGTCCATGTTCAAGTAATACATTTCGAGCTGCCAGGACTCGCAATGCTTCACCAATCCTATACAGAGGCACAGGTTACTTCATCCTCTTCCCGGCCCTCACATATGCTGGAAAGTGATCCAATTCAATGTCTCGGCAATGCCTCTATCCTCTGGGCCCCATGGCGAGTTGTAAGACTGCTATTTCTGCGTCAAGGACTACTTCTCTCAGATCAACATCAACACAATGCAAGCTAGGGACCTGCACCTTCCCTGGTTTGTCACAGAGCGATGCTACATCCCCCATTTTTTTAGTTCAGAAAATCAAATGAGCGGATTCCAGCTGATGGCAAGTCCACCAATCAAAAGCAGCTATTCAAGTTTGCAAATGAAATGGTGCATATCAAGGCTATCCTCAGAGGGCCCCTCAAATGGGCGCAAGATCTGTAACCCAATTCCTACCACAACAAGCGGGAGCCAATCTTCTACAACGCTGGAGTCCAGGTCTTTCTCAACATAGCTGGTATCCCCACTACACTCAGGACCTCACAGCAAGGCAAGTTCATTTCATGCTGGGACATCCCCCCCAAGGTGATCAGCCCTGGCCACTCTTCAGAAATCTACTTATTCAAGATCTCGACCAGCGGCATCCACCACATCTGGCGAGGATGAAAAACCCTCGGACGACCGGAAGGCTTGCCTGTGAAGACCCAGAACTAGTCTTAAGTGTCTGTATTACCAACGCTGAGAACAACTGTGCGCTTTACATAGGAACAGGTAAAATATGAATGCCTAGGCTGATCGTTGACAGTATTCGCTCAGCTGGCACCCAGAAGTCCTCTCTGGCCAGCCCAGAGCACAAAAGTGCGCATTGCCACACAAGGGGGCGGCACAGATGAACTTATGGCCTTGCGTGATAAGTCGCAAAGGAGCCAGTACGTGAGGTCCCTGCACCTGGAAGTTTTACGAAGCCTTCTCAATTCTCCTCCCATATATCTTGGTTCCCTTCTTAAGAAAGGTCACATTCCTCCTCCTCGAACTTGTCCCTTCTCCTGCCCAACACTTGAAGAACTCTCTACACCTCTGAATCCCTACCTACCATACTCTACAAGTTTGTATCCTGCGCCTTCTTTGCCGACCACGGAATCTACAGGGGGTGCAATGAATCTCGCTCTTTCGCACCCTGTCACAACCTTTTAGCCTGATTCTTGGTGTTGGATCAGATATACAGACTGACTAAGAGTATGGGAGTATGCAGTCCTGACATTGCGAAGAGTGTGAATGTTCTCTGACGGGTCTAAGATTGATATGCAAATTTCTATGACCATAAGCGCAGGCAATCTTTTAGGAAGCCAGAGAACAGGTCCTCCTCAAAATTCCTCTCATGACGCCAAACTTTGTTGCCAATATGATCATCCCCCACTGGATCCACCTCTTCAAGATCATGGGCCCTGGTCAGACTCCTAACACCTAAAATCTTGACATCTCCACCAGCAGTATTCACCAAAGCTGGCCCTACTTCTGTATGGAGATCCTGAAACCCTTTGTTCAAACAAACTCCTCCAGCGACCGCAACTCTGACTTAGTACCCTTCGCCGCTGCCATGGACATCAATAGCAATGAAGAATGCCTCATCATGAAGACCCCTCAGAAAATTAGCTTGTTACAACCTGGAGAACAACCATGGACCACTTCGAAAGGGGGGTGGGAAAACCCTCAGGACAACAGGGGAGCTTGCTTCTGAAGGCCTGCTGATCCCCTGGGAGTATATCTTCTTAAAGCCCAGAGAATACTGGAATTTTTTGCAAAAGAGCTGGAACCTTGGAACCGAGGGCGTGTTACAAGACACGCGGGAAGACAGAAAACGCTAGCACACAAGCATTAACTGTTGAGGCCCAGCGTGCCCTTGGACGCAGGCCTTCTGTCAGCCCAGTATTATGTTTGCGCAATTCGTCCCAAGAAGAGCTGGCACCTTGGAGCCCAGCAGGTGAAACATTGCAAGACGAACGACAGAAAACCCTAGTGCATGACCACTGACCGTTTAGGCTCAGCGTGCCCCTGGATGTAGGCTTTTTGCTGACCAGCAAATAATCATGGACAACTTGTGACAAGAGGAGCCGCACCTCAGAGTCGATCACTTGATATGGTGCAAGGGGGAGCACGGAAAACCATAGGAGACGCCTGTTGAATGTCTTTGCAGAGCGAGCTCTGGATGTACCCCTTGTTCTTACCTAGGATAACCCGTGGACAATGTGTTCCAAGAGTGTGCGACAGAGAACCCTGTAACCATGGACGATGTGTCACAAGGGGTGCCAGCCATTAGATTTGCCAACTTTCAAGTCTTTCTCCTTCTTTCGTTAAGCCTTACAAATGTTCTGCCAAGGTATTTTGGTCCGTTTTAGAAGGATAGGTGGCGCTCCTCCTTGAAGTTGTCCCTACTCCTCGAAACTTGAACATCTTCACACTCCACTGAATCCCAATTGACCGCGCTTGCCAAGTTAGATTCTGCCTCCTTCTTCGCCGGCCTACGAATCTACAGGAGATTTGATTAATAATACAATTTTTGAATCATTCATATCCTTTTTCCCTTATTATTCATGTGGGAGTAGATATCAGGACTGAATCCAAATATGGGAGTTCGTAGTTGTAGGATCGCAGATGGCACGTACCTTCTTTGTTGTCTGTCCATCTCTGGGACTTCGCATTTGCGCAAACCTCCAACCTTTGTGTATCATTCCACTGATTGGGAGATTCCCGTGCATTCCTAAGGATTCTCAAACCAGATTGTATGTAGCAATGAAAGATCGACCTGTGGTTCTGGTCAAAGGCTTTTCCCTGCAATCATGTCTACCACTCCTTCCCAAGCTGGTGTGGTTTCTTTGCCACCTCTGACTCCTCGCGGACCAACCTTCCGAGGTACCAAGTGATATTCTCCTATAAGTATCATTACTTGGTATTTATTTGTCTTTTTTCTTTGCACAGTCATGCAGCACTGATTTTCTTTAGTCATTAAGGAGGCTCCCAACTTGTGGTGTCTTCCGGCCAGCCCAGACGTTTGACTTCCTATTCCTGCCAGTACTTCTGGTTCTTCGTTTTTTTGCCCATGCCGCCTTGGTTGATGATATGCTTGACATAACACTTGTCGTTTCGGAGGATTTGAACTGTTTTGGATAGAGGATGCGCGGTGGTTCCATCCATTATGTGAAGTTAGACAAGTTGAGATATGATTCAAGGATATTAACACGAAAGTAGGCATGAACCTCAGCCATGTTTGATAAGCCCACGTCAAGCTTTTAGGTGTCCGCTGTAGGATCTGGCTCAAGGACAGCGAAGGGGCTCATCCAGTTTGACACACACCTGCGCTGTAGGGTAATCCCTGGAAGAATGTCAATTCCATAGAGGGTTTGTATGACCTTGTTGCCAATCTTGTAGCTTATGTGGACACGGCTAGCCTTGAAGTCCCAGGTATAGCGGTCATGAGTGTCCTTTGTCCTCTTTGCGACAATTTTTATATGGGTCTTGGTCCGCCATGTTGCGATTGAGTTCAGGACGGTCAGCTTTGCTCTCAGGCCTGTTGACAGTGTCATGGGAGAGCACTGGAGGAACTGGGGCATGTAGCCTTGTTTCGAGAGAAAGGGGTGCAGCCAGCTGCTACAAGGAGGTAAATTCTTGAAGCGAAACTCTAGGATAGGAAGCATAGCAACCCATGGTTGACCTCCGTCCACTTTGTACTCTGGCTGATCATGTAATGTACTGTTTGAATAATCTGTTTGCATTTACGGTCCGTCTGTTGATGGCGTGCCGCTGTGAGGAGCTTCTGAAGCCTGGCATCTCTGTGAAGGCATGCCAGAAGTCTGAGATGATCTGCAGATGGTGGTCTGTTCTGAAGACTTTGGGCCAGCTGACCTGCAAGTTGATGCGGAAGTTATAAAGGCTTGTAAGCTTCCCAGCTGGTGTTGATTCGGGAGTGGGGACAGTAATAACTTGGCACCTAGTCCAGGACATGTAGCACATGCCATGGCAAAGCTCTTCGCCAGAGGGGCTGTACAGGATGGGGCATGCAAACTTGTCAAACCCAACCATCTTCATTTGCTCTTTGAGAGGATGAAGCAGTGTTAGGAACCTGTAGCTGTACTTTGGGTCCTTAGGGAACAGCTGGGTATCAGGACAGCTCCACATGCAAAAGCCAATCTCCTTGTGCATCCTGGGCCCATACTACTCCACAACCACCTTCACCACTGTTCTCGAAATACCCTGGTGTCTGCTCTCAACAAACTTGTGGTTTTAGCAACTAAGACTTCTGGGTGTACAACCTCCAGGAGGTAGAGGCCGTCCTCATAGTAGGGGATGCCCTCACGGAATGAGAGCTCCGACAGGTGGGCCATGAGCAGTGCTGATGTAGCCTTGATCTCAAGCAAGTACATTTAGGTTTTAAGGTTCTCGCAGGGCTTGTCGGCAAGTTCTGCATTATTGACAGTGGCAGGGTTGTCAGGCACCTGGAGGGGTTTAACCTGCACTACCACGAGCTGGCTGGCAGTAATGCCCTGTAGGGGCCTGTGATAATGGCATCAAGGAGTTGTTGCCATGAGATGCGACGCGCAATCTACTTTGGTGTGCAGAAGAGCATGTTTGTAATGGTGTTGTAGTGCCCCAGGAGTTACTGGATGTTGGAGTGGAATCTTTGGAGGGGCGTGACCCGTCTGGCTTGCTGTCGACTCAACTTTGGCTGGGTGTTCAGAGGTTCAGCGAACCGTCTTTAGTGAGAACACAAGACTGGTGACCTGTGAGCTGGTGCCAATTTGCTTTGAGAATATATAACAAGGCAAGGAGCTCCTTTTTGTTAATTGTATTATTCAGCTCTGCCGGCTTCATATTGCAGCTGCAGAAACTTATGGGTCAAAAGGAAGGACAGTCCTTTCACTGTTGCAGGTAGGTGTGAGGGGATTTTATATTCTAGGTTGGCAGTCTGCGCAATCCTTCATCTGATGAATAAGTCGGATGCATCGGGTTTGTCAGCTTATAGCGCGTGAGCGTCTGTCACTTGTAGATAGCTGCTTTCAGGAGTTGGAGCAACCGTTCCTCCTCTGCTGTCCATTGGAACGGCAGTTGTCTGCATAAGAGGTGCTACAGGGAAAGCACTAGACAGGAAGAGCATTTCATGTCTTTGGGGAGGTAATTTGTGAAGCCGAAGAAAGACTGCCTGATGGTTGGTAGCCCATTCTCAGATCTTCTCCATTTTTGATTATGCAGTAGCCTGGCTGTTGATTTAGAGCACATGTGCGAGCAACATCTTGTGAGATTGGCCCAACTCGCACACAACAGCTTGATGTTGACCCGTTATTTGGCCAAGATGCCTGGTACCTCATTGATGCGGTTCTTGTGGTCTTACTCTATTTCGGAGAAATTGAGGAGGTAGTTGAGGTAGGAGATGATGTAGCCGATGTACAGGTGGCTGATATACTGGTTCATCATGCATTGGAATACTGAGGGTCAATGGTGAGGCCAAATGCCTGACAATGTACTTGCAGCGGCTCTAGCGCATGCAGATTGCGGTTTTTTTGATACTGTCCTCCTCCACACGGTTTTGATAGTAGGCCTTTTTGACGCAGATGTCCGTAAAGTACCATCTCACACATCTCCTGGTGGCTCAGAAGAGACCTTCAAGCATTTCTCCTTAGTCTGTTGAATCCACCTTAGTCAAGGCACAACTGGAGGCTGCATCCTTGTCCTTTCTGAATACAGCCGGTGCGCCCCAGGTGGACTGCAAGTGACAAATCCAGCCCTTGTCAAGGTACTTGTAAATCCAGTCTGGACGTTTTGTCCTGTTTAGTCTGAGACATTGGGCAAAGGGTAGAGAACTTTCCTTTTGCAACATCTTCAGGGGCAATCTTTAAGTGCAAATCACTGTTGTTGGGATACAAGCCTTTGTTCGGTTTATAGATGCCGGGTCAGAATTCTGGATCATGTTCAAACACCCTATCTCACAGCACAACAACATCTTCACCTCAACATCCGCCACGAGAGACACTAAGCTCCCACACAGACCTTCAGCTCCAGCTTGAGCGCCATGCTGATTTCAGGAATGCATCCAGCCGATCTCTGACCAAAGGAGGGTGTGACAGGGTGGCTGGGCATCTGGATTCAGCATCCTCACTATCCGAATGAACCAGTCATGCTCGAAGGCGCAGGAGAGGAGGTTGTGCGCCACAATCCGCCCGGTGACCATGCGGCAAAAGTTGACAAGGGTGTAAGGCAAGGGAGGCCTCATTAGCACAGCAAGGGGCAGAGGGGGAAATCGATCATATGGATTTATTTCGGCAAATTGAGGCTTCAACTGCCAGCCCCTGAACAAAGTAACTATTACAACCCCTCCAGCCTCTTTCAACTTCTGCCATGCTGGATGCAGCTCTACAGTTTTGACCCCCCACCCCTTCCTACGCTCTGCTTTCTTGTGGCAATTGCTCGTGGTGGTTGGTACGACTTAGTTATTGTTTTAGGACCAGCAAAAGTTTAGGTGAGAGGGTCATAAGGGGTTCAAGGGGGCAGGGGGGGAGGAAAAGGAACAAGACTGAGCCAAACGCACAAGATTGTGAAGGTGCTGGAATTGAGGGTCACAACTGGAAATGTTGAGAACACCCCTGCAGCAAGAGAGGCTGTAGTAGACAAGCTGCCAGCAAAATCACCTGTTCCCCATTCTCTTCTAATCACAGGCATCAACCATCTCCCATCAGGGAGCCGTATCGCTGCAAGCCTTTTTGTCCTCCCCTCCATCATCATTTATGTTATCTGTTTGGTCGATCCACGTCCGGTCCATCCCCTCCTCCACCTCCTCCTGGTCTCCTTCCTGTTCCATGTACTGCTCATTGGCGGATTGGATATGGTGCTGAGTCGCGCTAACATGTGTTTGGCCAAGGTCTTCACCTGCGCCTGCGGGGCAACAGTGCGCTGATGTCCATGGCTGCTTGAACCGCGGCCTCCAGGCGGGGCGGTGGCATCGGCTGCAAGGTGGTGGGGATGGTTCTAGGGAAGCGCTGCAGGAGGGTTCGCTTTATCATGCCTCCTGGTCCATAACTTGATGGTGGAGATCGTGTTTGCAGGGGTTCGGATGAAGTTGGTCATGTGAGGTGAACTCAGCTCAGCTCAGGTTCGATGACTGATAGTTTGACCTGGACGGCATCAAGTCAAGCGGAGGACAGCATCAGCTCAACTCAAATTGATGGCAACCCCAATCAGGCTCCATGATGTGGTGGTCAATGGACATATGACACTAGAAAGGCCATGGGACTGCAGCGCCACAGAGGGTGAAGACAAAGCCGAACATTGAACCAGGCGTGATGTGCTCGCCTACCCAGTCAGTGTGGCTTCAACCCACAGAGCTAATGTCGCCGCTGCAGTACAACAGAGATACCAGCAGCAAACCGCAGAGGTATCATAGAACACAGTTACCCACGGAATTTCGCACGAGGCCGGCAGAGGTCCCTAAGGGTGAGGGTAGCTGACCGGGAATAGGATATGCGGGCGGGATCACACCCTCACAGATATGAGGCTACCCATCCTACTCTTGTATTGATGGATCTTGGCAGCCACAAGAGGGTCAACGGGTAGGGGCCACGCTTTCAGAGACGTATGAACAGCGGGAGGGGTTATGATTGTCACATATTCCCTGAGGTCAAATCGCTTGAGAATATCCATAATGTAGCGGCTTTGGTCAATGGCAATATAAAGGCAGCCCGATTGCCTGTTACACAAATTCCAAGGATGAATGCAATGGCACCAAGATCCTTCATGGCAAACCAGCCGTTGAGCCAATCCTTGAGGGCAAGGGTCTGCACTGTGGTGCGTTGAAGAGCAGGATGTGGATGATGTTGATTGGAAAGATCTAAATTGAGCAATCTGCATTAACGGGCATAAAAGGACACATTCTGAGGCGACGGGGCAGAAACGAATGGAGATGAATGCCACAATGAGAACTAGATTCTGCGCTCGGGTGCATGAAGGAGCCAAAATGGCTTTGATCAGGCGGCGGAGGATATTGCAGGGGGTGCCTGCAGGGGCTTTGAGCCTGGACTGTCCCTTGGGGGGACCCTTGGAGGGAAGCAGTTTCAAGTCCATTTCACGAACTCCATAGCCATTTGCAGCTGCCTAAGCGACCAGGAAATGCGCACTGGGGAACCACACTGTAGGGGTAAACATGTCAAAGATGTTGAAGTCCTGGCTTGTGAGAAAACCCAGAGCAACGAGGTGGACCTGAAGGAGCTTGATGGACCTGTCAGCTGACCAGTTGGCCTTAAACAGCAGCTTGTACCTGATGGGACACCTGCCTTTGGGCATGGGGACAATGCTGATAGTGTTGTTGTCAGCATCAGCTCCAAACTCTTTGTCAATCGCGGCCTGCCAACCCTGTCTCTGTGTTGTAGCTAGGCCCTTGGCGTGTGTCCTGCAGTCACTGGATTATGTGGGCAGGTGTGGCGAGGGTATCAGCCAAAGTATATTTGTTGTCGAACCCGAGTTGATTCATGTCATTGCCATCGTCAAGGAGATCTGCGACAAGGGAGAAGTCCATATTGGCCGAGGAGAGTGCTATGTTGATGCAGTCAGTGGATTTGGTGGCCCCCTAGATGCTGGCGTAGCTGGGAGAGTCCAGCCGGGTGCAAGCGTGGTCGCTGGCAAGCATGCGGGAAATGAGGGGGGCAGAGTCTCAGCCGATGTATCCCCCAATGGAGACCCGCAGGCAAGCTCCCTCTTTGAGACAAAGGTGAACATGGCGAGGCAACATGGCACGGACAAGGGGTAGTCATTGGCTGGAATGGACAGGCATGGGAGAGGAGGGAAGAGCCCTCACTGACCGCAGGGGTGCGCAGCAGTGGGTAGGGTGTGTTGGAGTGGCCTGGGGCATGGTCAGCGAGCTGATCCATGCGGGATCCCTTACCATTATTGAATTCAGGACCCTCCCTATTATCCAATCCGTCAGCCTCACTGTCCAACAGCAGGGGAGTGGAGGGGCATGGGATGGCGGCGGCCAAAAAGTGGTCGTTTGTTGTGGTTAGTTGATTGTTGTCCAGGCGCAGAACGACAGTGTCACAGGAACAGGCTGCAGTACCATCCAGGTGGGGGGAAGCTGGGTCTTGTCAGCTGGCAGGAGGGGTGAAAATGGAACCACGCTCGAAGCACCGACTGGCTTCTCAATGAAATTCAGGTTGGGCAGATTTTGGCTAGGCGACGGTTCCAGATGAGCAACACCCTGGCCCAGGGGGTGTATTCGAGGAATCCCCCTTGGAGAGCGTGGTCGGCTGATTTCGATCTGAGTTCTCCTGGAACAATATATCATGTTTCACAGCCAAAACTAGGTAGGCTCTAGAGGTCGCAGGGTGCGCCAGACCAGGCTTTGTAGGGTGTGTGATCTTTCCACCAAGCTCAGTCGATCAAACGTGGTTCTTGATGTAAGCTGCGGCGGCCAATGCCTTCTTCCAAAGTCCAATGGAACTATCTGAGCCTTTGAGCATGGAAGAGGCCATCTGGACATTGGATCATATGATGCACTACACAGTCGCCTTCTTCTGCGGGCAGTGTAGCGTGCGGATGTCACGCAGATGTCATACCGGGAGATATTGGTCGAACATGCCGGAGCACATTTTTCCCCTGCCATCATGTTGCAAATCACGACGCATTTGCCGCTTTCAAGTTCAAGGGCTGCTTTGTAGGTTTGAAGACACATAGCAGGTCTAGACAAGGCTGAAGCGGGCAATTCAGTATGAGCGTTTCAGAGCCGGACATGTGGAGCAAGGCGCCTGAGACCATGATCAAAGACTAAATCGCTTAACACGGCATAGCGGCAAGGGCAAGGTGGTAATCCAGAACATGCTCCATCTTGCTATTGGGTTTGGTGGTGCCTTCTGATAGGGATGCGAGGCTGAGCGCCATCCTTTCCTTACCTTTCCTCTCCTTTCCTTTCCTTTCCTTTCCTTTCCTTTCCTTTCCTTTCCTTTCCTTTCCTTTCCTT
>KZ994647.1:0-10412 GCA_003614705.1 Blyttiomyces helicus | reverse complement strand
CAAGTTGCTGCTTTCAAGTGGGGTAGAGAGGACCATTGCGGTTTATCGTCGTTGCAAGGAATGGCCAAGACGGCTTTCTCAAAGAATTGATCATTTATAAAACGAAAGGACCATGTTCCAGCCAAAGGAAGGTCTTTCGCCTGATCAAGCCAAACACACCATCTTTTCTAACACATCAGAGATCATCAGCCAAATTCAATTAGCTGTGCCCGCTCACCTTAGATGAGCTCAACGAATTAAAGAAGCAGATCGACGGCTACCTACAAAAAGAATGGATCCAGTATTCTTGGTCAGCATAGGGAAGCCCATCGTATCCGCAAAGAAAAAAGATGACAGCGTGCGCAACTATGCCTTGACTTTTGTGGCCTCAACTCTGTCACCAAGCGAGACCTGATGCTGCTACCCAGCCCCCTCCAGATGTGCGACCGACTGGCAGAAGCCAGATTCTGTACGCTTGTGGGCATGAACGATGCCTGCCATGGAATCCGGGTCGCAGACGGCACTTTTGAGAAAACAGCAATCCAAATGAAATACAGCCACCTCGAGCTCCTAGTCTTGTCTCTGAGATTATCTAAGCCCCGGCCTTGCTCCAACGACTCTTGAACTCCATCTTCCGTCATCTGTACAAAAAGTTTGTCATCTCCTATCTCAGGACATCCTCATCTACTCAAAAACCAAAGAAGAGCACAAATGGCACATCCAAGAAGTTTCGTCAGTCCTACCAGATGAGGAGCTGAATTTCAAGCCAAGTAAATGACTCTGTGGCAAGCAATAAGTCAAGTTCTGTGGTCATCAAGTCAAGCGTGACAGCATCTCCATTGCTCCATCCGAAATCACCACTGTCTTCGAATGGTAAACCCCACGAAACACCCGCCATATCTAGTCCTCGCTAGAATTCTCCACGAACCTCCTGACTTACATCCTTAACTACTCAGAGGTCACCTATCCGCTTTGAGAACTACACTCGAAAAAGAAACCCTGTGCATGAACTGAATGCAAGCAGTTCTCCTTTGAGCGTCTCCAGCAGCCATCTCCACTGCACCCATTCTCGCCTGCTTCAATGTCACCTTTCAAAACCTACTTCTTCTCTGGTAACTCCAACTACACCATACGTGGATTGGTGGCTCAGCCAGCTTAGGACAATAATCCTATTTGCACGCCTCTCCTGACCACTATCAGGGGCTTGACCAACCTCCCTCAACTTTTGAAAAGTTTTGCTCACCTCGATAAACTCCTGAGATCCAATATCCACAAGCTCATCAGAATCCACTTGGTCACCTTGGCAAGACCCAGACCATCATGAAAATCGTCAGGAAGCTCTACTGGCCATCCGTGATCCAGAGGTCATGCGTGCGGGTCCATCATGGAACAGTACCAAAACCGATTCGTCGACCTAGGCCACCAGGGTCAGACGAAGACCATCAAGAAAATCTTCACCAAGTACAAGTGGCCATCCATGTTCTCTGAAATCAAGCAGTACATCAGCAGCTGTCCAGATTGTCAACGCTTTAAGGAACCCAAAAAAAGCTACGGCTTCCTCCATCCTCTCCCAGTTCCTCACACCTGCTGGGAGATCATCGGATTTGACGTCTTCCC
The DNA here is from genome assembly GCA_003614705.1 of Blyttiomyces helicus. Classification (NCBI taxonomy): domain Eukaryota; kingdom Fungi; phylum Chytridiomycota; class Chytridiomycetes; genus Blyttiomyces; species Blyttiomyces helicus. Next base: position 8,816 of record KZ994647.1, on the reverse strand, counting down.
AATGCCAGTATCCTTTGGGCCACACTGCAAGTTGTACAGCTGCTGCCTTTGCTTGCTTGAGTACTTCTTCTCCTATATCATCCTACTCCTGACCAATGCCCGATGGACAGCGCAACATGATGGCAGTGTAGTGGAGGGGGTGATGAGGGGGTCTCTCAAGGTGAGGACACGACAAACAAATGGGGTTTCAATCAGACGGGCTCTCACTGTTAGGCGATACTTCTTTTTTGATTTTTCTATCTAGGGAGTCAGAACAAGTAGTGCTACAATGTAGTAGACTGGAGTAGAGTGTGTTCTTTTTACATTGGTGATGAGGGGATACAGGGGCAATGTATATGCGGTCAGGCTTGGCCAATCTATGGCCCAATGAGTCGGGACTTCTGAAAGCTAAGTCTGACACTTGCTCCCTCCACGCGTACAAGGGCCGCCACCGTAGAGCTATACCATACGGGTCCCAAGTTGCGGAGCCAATGCGCTTTACAATGAACTCACTCATCTCCTCACTTCTCCCCATCCTAATAAGTGGATTAGATACTGAGATTGACTTAAAGTCTGGAAGTACGCCATCTTGAGATTGCCTAAGTGACAAGCCTTCTTAGGTCTTGGTCCATCTTTTGGACTTAATGTGTTGTGCTGATCTCCATCCCCTATGTGACTCGCTTCTGAGTTGGAGATTCCTGCGCCTTCCTCAGAATCCCCATCTACATTGCAAATAGCAATCACAAACCAACCTGTTGTCTGGGTTGGACACTGCCCCCTCAGTCACATCTTCACTTCCTTCCCAAACTGCTGTGGTTTCTTGTCTATCGCTAAGGCTTCCAAAAACCTCATTTCAAACTCTCATCCGAAACTATCCCTTACGTATCGATGCTTCATATTTCTCCTGTGCCTTCCCAGCGCAGGCATGGAGCGTCGACTTACCTTGGTTCATTATATCCAACTCCTACAACCGAAACTGCGATATGATCCTGCACAAAGCTGGAAGCCAGGTCCTCCTCAATGTCGCCGACATCACTACTCTGCTCAGAACCTCGCTGCCTTCAGAACTCATTGCTCTTTGGGTAGGCCTCTTCAAGATCCTTGGCCCTGGTCAGACTTTGGCCACCCACAAGGTGGACATCATGACCAGCAGTATCCACCACCTCTGATCGTACTTCCACATACATCCTGAAGCCATTTCTGCAAACTAACTTCTTCATGTACCCCAACACCAACCTCATCTACTATAACCCTCCTTGGCTACTCTGACGCCTAAAATCAATGGCTCAAGGTTGAAGACATCACGGACACCAAAGTGAACAACTGGCTTAACTACCAAGCTTGACCACTCCTCCTCGTCGAAGCTCCTCCCATTGACACACCACCAACTCAGCATATACCCACTCTTGCAGGACCTTCAACCCCAAACACAAGCAGCTCCCTGCTCGAAGCTTGACAACAAAACAACTCTCTACTTGTCCTGGACTTGGCTCCACAGGCTCAAACAAAGACGTCTCTTTTTCAATATGTTTGTATTGTGCAATTATGATATCTTGTGTTAAATTGTTATCTGTTTGCTTTGAGGTGCTGCTGGGGGTGTGTTTGAGAAGGTTATCGGCTACCCCAAGACTCGCTTGGACGGAAGAGGAGCCAGCGCCTCAGAACCGAGCGAGCGGGCGTCTATTGCAAGAGGGCAGACAGAAAACCCTAGGACAATCAAGGTGCTTGCTTGCGACTGGCCGGCAACCCCCCCAGAGTTTCGCTCGTGACAACCTGGAGGACACCTGTGTCTGTATATTGCAAGAAGGCCAATGGGAACCCCCACAACTGTACACATTTATGGCCAAAGGGAGAAGGAAGCCCCTAGGACAACCAAAGAGCTCGCCTGAGATAGCACGGCGAACCCTCGGAAGTATCACTTGTGCCAACTCATATATAGACTGCAGGAAGTGGTATGACAAATGAACCACCTGGATTGGACCCCGTGAGGGAACACGGCAAACCTTCAAACCATTGGGCCCGCTCCTGTTGGCCCAGGCTACTTCCTGACTTCCATAAAAAAGAAAACAAGACTTTGTTCAAGATAATGGGCCACCGTCTTTGCTGAGAGGAACATGCTTCGCTCCGGACACCTGCAGGACTGTATTGAGGTGAGGTCGATAATGAAGTTTCACTCACTTACTTTACCAAACCTTCCAACTCATCATTTGAAGTTCTCAGTCCCATCATTCTGAGGATAGACAGCGATCCTTCTCCTCAAATTCGTCCCTTCTCCTCCTCCGAATATGATCTCAACTTCTGACAATCCTGGACTCATGCGCTCTTTGGGTTAGATTCTACCGCCTTCTTTACCAGCGACGAAAATCTAGCAGGGATGTGGTGAAGTGCCCTCTTTCTGACATGCTAGTATTCTTGTTTGCACTTGTGGTGGCGTTAGATATCAGCATCCACTTAGAGTATTGAAGAATGAGGTCGTGAGATTGCTGGGACGGCCATCTAGCAAGACCTCTCTTTGTTTGCGGTCCATCTCTTGGACCTGACTCATAACAACTAATCTCCCACCTCTGTGTGACATTCATCTGAGTGGGAGATTTCAGCGTATTCCAAGAATCCACCATTTTCATTGTATATAGCAATGAAGGCCCAACTGGTGATCCTTAGTCAGACTCTCACCTCCAAAATCACATCTTCACTTTCTTCCCTTACTGCTGTGCCTCCGCATCCTGACTGTAGACCCAGAAGTCTTCTGTTCATTCACCCTCTCGGGTCTTGCTCTCTCCAGAACTTAGAGCAATTCTTCTGATTTTCCCCCCCAGTCATAGAGCGCCAAAAAAAGTCAGTTCTCCAGAGTACTGCATAATCAATTAATCTTTGTTCCCGATGTGTGTTTCATCTGGTACAGGCGGCTCATTTTTAGCTGCCAAAATGGTATCTGACTCCCCAACGCCCTCTGCATCAGGGCAAGGGAGCCCACCATCAGCCTCTGGGGCCCCATCTGATTTCACCAGCTCCTCCGCACCTTTCTTGTACTGTTATTCATGGTCCTCATATCCCGTGTGAATTTTCGCAACAGCTGCCGAAGGAGTACAGACTGCCTCCTCCTCAATAATCTGAATAGTGCCCAGGAGCTTCTCCTTCATTTTTACTGAATCATTAATCATGGAATGCTCAAACAGACAGGGATCCTTCAGGAGGTGCTGACCCGTGGCTATGTACTCCAACCCATCTAGAGGATCTGTTAGTGCTCCAATAATAGGTTCAACCATCTTGCCGAAGTTCCTATCTGACTCTACAGCGGTAGCCTCAGCCCCTGAGCTTTCAAGTTGATGACAAAAGCGCAAGCAGCATCATCTGAAGCAAGGGCAGCCATTTGTGCTTAAACATGGTGGATCAAACAGCAACAACAGCATGAAATAGAGATGGTTAGAGTCTTGTGAGTAGGTTAAAGTCTCTGAAAGCATACGGCAGGTCTGACTCCCCAATCGCTTTGGGCTGCCCTTAACCTGCACCCTGCATGACACTTACCTGTAAATACACGTGCCTGCTGGAACGGATACGGTATTCCTATGGTAGCGCCCTCAACACTTAGCGCCAGCACAAACAAGTGCCCACCCTCATTCCATCTAGGACCGCAGCTGATTGCACTGGAGCTCTATTGACCCCTTCTGAGTCCTCGATTGCTCTATTATTGATCCAACAATTAGCACAAGCCCCAGAATAAGCAGATTTTTGATGGAGATTGCTGCCGCCACCCTACATCCGCGAGGACTAGGTCCTTTCCAGCCTTTGCTATCAAAAAATTGGGCGCACAAAAGCATTTTCAAAACGGACCGTCTCGAGGGAGAGCCGCGGCTGGCCTCATAGCTGAAACAAGGATCTTAACAAAAAGATGTCTGATACGCAACAACTTACTTGAAGCCGCCGCTTTGTATTCCACAAGCAAGGGAATTGGCACAGAGCTACCAAGGTGATGATTTGGACTACCGCAGTCCACAGGAAACACCATGGCTGACTGCAGCGGAAAGGAAGCGCTTGGCACAGACCGCATCTGTGACACAGTTACAGGGGCCCAATGTACTGATCTACTGCAACCAGTGCAACATGAAACAACAGGTCCCGGCCCGCAACCATCCCCCACCCCAGCAACTTACGCAGGGGAACAATGGGCACTTGCACTTGCGCTCCGTGAGCGAGCATGGAGTTCTTCCTTGGACCCATGTTGTACGAGTCCATTGCACTGTAAGGGTGCAGAAACGATCAGCTTCGTCCAATGTGCTCCCTGTCTCCGAATGGACCAGATACCCTTACCTCACTGTTGACATGCATCCTGCTGTTGAGGCTGCGACTGGCAGTGAACTGTGCCGCAAACATCAAAGAGTAGGCCGCGCTACCTGCAGTTGCCATATCGTGTGCTCGGGTGTGCCTTTCTGTGAAACTTTTACCACCTTGCACACTGTAAACAGCCAAAAAAAACTGATTCCTTCAAGCAGCTTTCTCTTTGGTATATTTCGTTTTCAGTACGGCTCCCACTGGGGATCTTCGTCCGAAGTCCGAAGAGACCCTGGCGAAGGACTGAAAATACCCTGCAATTTGTCCCTAACGGCTGTTAGGAACAAACATCATTCTTCAGTTACTCCCTACCAGTAATAAGGTGATTGTCGCAGAATGAGATAAATGTTGCCCACTTTATTTTTTGATTTTGGCAATATCCCCCTCCACCCCCCTGCTTGGGGCCACTGCCCCCCTCCGTCCTTTGACATGAAAAAGGGGCACTATGCTTGGAAGCTCTTGGTCGCCTCTTTGAAATCGTGCCTAAAAAAAGTCAGAATTCAAGAGCTGAAGGGAGGGAGAGAGACACCAAGTTAGGGGGAAAGACAGTGAATTTCAATGTGTTCGTATGATAGAAATGCTAGATTCTCTGTATAGGACGCTGGGAAATCATGTCTTGTCGGATCTTGCTCCTCTGGCCGGCCCTGCCCAATTGCTCTCTCTCGCCGAAAAGCCTGCCAAGCTGACCCAATGGAAGAGAGGAGGAGGCAGGCGACGCTCAGGTATCCTCGCCAAACTCTGAGTCAAGTTCTCGGCAGAAATTAGCAGCTGAACGCAAGAGCACAGCTCAAGGTGCAGTTTCTAATTCGCAGACAAGACTTCTAGGCGCTACTATTTTTATCTGAATATTTTTGTTGAGTTGCACCGTCTTTGCCTTTTTGTCTCCATGTTTCGAGTCCCGGTTTTTAGATCTTCCAATAGGATTTGCGACCAGGCTCTCTTGCCGCCCAGCATGTCTATTGGGTTTAGAGTAGGACTTTGAAGGAAAAGGTGGCCCAATTTGTCCACGTCTAAGCTTACACGTGTAGTCAAGATAGGGCTAAAGTGCTGAAACCGTCAGTGGTATTTCGAACATCTTCTTGCAATTGCAATAGACTTGCGACCTCCCAGGAAGCAGTGCTATTAAGAGGATCAAGCCATTCTCTTGATTTGCTCAGCCAAACAGCTTGGAAAAGTCACGACCCGCTTCTATCGCCTTATTTGTTTGAGTTCCCAACCTGGGAACAATGACTTGCCGAAACGACAGTGGATAAGTAAACCTTGCTTCTAATGTGTCCTCAGTTGTGGGTTCCACGTATAAACTAGGACTTTTGAATCCCATATATATACCAAGCCGCCCCCTGGGCTCCATCTTCTGCCCCTTGGGGATCTCCATGATGTGAACATAGACAGCATGTCCGAAGATTTTCAATAGTAAAACGCAAGGCATTGTGCCATCATTGTGCTGGTGTAGGGAAAATCATTTTCCTTAGTTGGACAGTGTCGGACCAAAGAGGCAGCATGAAGAATGGTTCAACCCCATGTTTTAATGGGAAGTTGGATATGCATTAATTTAGGCCAGGCGATCCATTGTAATCTTGTAATGAATGACTCTGCAAGTCCATTCGATGGTGAACGTATGATACAGTGTGCTCCAATACAATACCCTGAGATTCACAATAGTCGGCAAAACGTTTGGATATGTGTTCACCTGCTCCATCCTGACTGACAGCTTGAAGCTTATGATCGGGGAATAGCGCCGCTAACTTAAAGAGTTCCGCTAAAATCCTAACGAAGACTATGTTCCGGGAATCAAGGAGACAGACGTAGGACTAATTCAACTTTGCTTCAATCATTACCATGAATAACCTAAATGGTCCACATCCTTGTATATTGGGACCGCAGACGTTAACGTGAACTCACCTTAGCAAGTTCCCGTCTGGCATTGTGGTCTGAGAGTACACTGGCGCAATTTTGATTTTTCCCAATGCACAAGGTTTGCAGGTGATGCTATCGGGCGACCGGACATCCCCTGGTTTGATGGTGTAACCAAGGGAATTTTTAAATTGCGACGAGCCATGGTTGTGCCCAGGTGGGCTAACCTTTCATGCCAGATATGATATTCTGACTTAGGACCTTTCGGGAACGGACTATATTGATCTTCACTGTCTTTTGAACCTGGAGAGCTGCCCCGACAATTATAATAGGCAAGAAACTAATGTTCCTATCTATTGCGAAGTGTGCTTCAACATGACAAAGCGTTGTGACATAAAGCCAGGTGGCCATCCCAAATGTGGTCTCGATGAGCGCTCTATCAGTTCTAGAATAAATTTGAAACCCCTCTTGGTTATTAACAGTGTTTGTCATGACCTGGTAACCATTGGCTCAAATATCCCTAAACCTTAATAAAGTCCGGGTTGATTTAGGAGAATGCAAAGTATCTAATACATTAAGCAAAACTACAACTGCTTGTCCACGTCCCCCAATTATTGAAGAAGACCCTTGGACTGTCGTCAAGTAGGATTTACACATAGTGCGTTTGGTAAAGCATGACCTTTCCTCAAAAATTATGTTGGTTGTTCCACTGCCCATAAGACATACCATAGGCTCATCTATATCCACAGCATCATCATCTACACCAACAGTGTTGGGTTCATGGTTAACGACCAGGTTAACCGTGGCGGTCTGAAGGGAATTGTGATAAGATCGAACCGAATTGGAAAAGTTAAACAACAATTCCAAGCCCATATTAAATGTGAACCCTAACCAATATAATTGACGAAAGGTAATTACCTTATCTTCATTTTCAATGGTTAAGTTGGCAACAGGTGCCACCGGAGAGTGGGCTTCGTCCGACATAGTCGGCTCCTCAAGCGGAACGGAGTCCGCGGTCAAGGGGATTTTTACGGGCAGGGCGGGGGCCACAATAGAGTTGACTTTCACAGCTGAGGCTGTGACCACAGTGGAGGAGATAAGTGGATTTGCTTGGGCGGAGCTACTATAGTGTGAGCCTCCAGTCCATTGGAGAAGTTGGGGTCAGCTTGCAGAAAGAAAGAAACCAGTTTGCTTTGGTGGGGGAGGACTGGTAGGTCAATAGTAGAGGCCTCGCTCTTTCCCTTTTGGCTTAAAGCTTTAAGCTGAACCGATTGGGACCAGATGGAGCAGGAGTGGGCGTCGGAAGTACATCTGTCACCCCAATGGCCAGTGCGCCCACAATTACAGCAAACATCTCCAGATTTATCATAGGGTTTCCCTTTTGACTTATCCTCAGAGTTAGCCTTCCCCTTGCTCTTAGACTTACCTCCTCCATCATGTTGTCGGTTGCCATCGCGGCCTCAACCGCCGTTGCCTTTTTTGAACTTAGCCTTGCCATTGCCATTTACCTTAACCTTGCCTCCTTCAGCATTGTGACCTTCAGGGGGAATCTGCTTTGATCCAAGCGAGGTTCTTATTGTGGCGAGCCATGATAAGTCTTTCCTCGTCCCAAGGAAGTGCATGAATGAGATCCTCAAACGATTCCCATTCCTTCGACATGAACGTGCTCATACGAATATGATTGTTGGGATCCCAATTTGCGAAGGTTTTGGAAATGCGGACTTAGCCCCTTTCTTTGACCCCGCAACTTGGCAACTGTCAATAACCCGGACCACACCAGCATATGCAATAGCGTCGGTGAAGTGGTCAACATAATGAAGGTTGTTCCATTCGTTAGTGGCGCGGGCTGAGAGTAGCTTGGCCGCAGAACCTATGTTGGAGGGTGTGGAATAAAGAGAAGGGGGTTTTGTAAATAGGTCTGCATTCTTCCTTGAGCTGTTGATCAACACAGCCCTGGAGATAATACATAGCACTGGCCACCCCCTGTGCCCTAGCCAATTGTGTCCCTGTCCGTTCCTTAGCTTTTTGGTTGGTGACCGACAGAGGTTGGTCATCCGGTACTTCTTCAGGTACCTCATCTGTGACTTCAGCTTCAATTGCGTTGTGGATATTTGCTCCTTTGTGTTTCAAGAAGATTTTTAGGTTTTCAACCCACGAGAAGCAATTTCCGCCGTCGTAGTCGAGCTTCTTGAAGCGGTGCTTCTTGTCGTTGTCGGAGTCGAAGTCGGGTCCCATGATGGTCGATTGGACGGAGGAAGTGAGGGGGGAACTCGTGGGGGCTGGTGCTGATAACGTAGAACGATGTGTGTTTCTCGAAGGGAGTGAAGAGGAATGTACCATAGATCAAAGGTGCCCATTTTCCCCAGGTTGGGCGGGTGCTATTTAAAGCAAAAGGTCAATAGGTCACCAACTCCAGAAGTGGTGAAAGACAATACTAAAATTGGTAGACAATACTAATAAATGAATAGTGTTGTCCAGTGTCTGGACAATACCAAATAATAAGTATTGTTGTCGTAGACAATACTAAAAATTTGTAATGCTGTCTGTCCATTTTCTAAACAATATTAAATCTTAGAATTATTGTCCGTTAGACAATGACCATTGTTCACTTCATTGTAGACAGAGTTGATGTACTAAAGTACAGTGATTCCTCT
>KZ994646.1:0-10416 GCA_003614705.1 Blyttiomyces helicus | reverse complement strand
TAAGGGGGGGGGGGGGGGGGGGGGGGGGGGGGGGGGGGGAGGTGGGGGGGTTGACTTATTGGAGGGAAGCTTCCAAATGTTGTGGGGGGTTCGACGGGACAGAAAGGTGAGCCAGGTGATGCCTGCAGGGAGGAGGACTTGGAGAACTTGGTGATTTGCTCACGCTGCGCCTTCCTGACGACATAAAATCCCACACTCCCACACGGGTCTGCCGCGCCACATGACGGAAATTGATTTTGAGCGTCCACTGATCCCCCCTCTGCCTCGTTCTTCTTCTGGCCAAAACTCGCACTTGCCATCTCCATCATCTTTATCATCTTGTTCTCTCTCGAATCCTTTCTGCGTACCATACCACAGGCGACGACCATGGATCTTTCAGCAGTATAGTGAGTGTACAGCGAGAGAGGTCGGCAGACCGGGGCCGCTGGCAAGCGGGGGGGAGGGCGGTTTGAACTGGCGGGAGCATGTTCTGCGGGGGTCAGGAGGGTTAGGTGGTAGCGACAGTGTGGGTCGCTGATGGGTTGTAGTTGTGGGAGGCAGCATGCGCTAACTGACCTTTTTGTGAAGCTCGCAGCATAGAGAATGGGACAGACCTCGAGCCTATCGCACGCATGGCCCCCAGGACCCGCGTCACTGCCCCTCCCGCGAGACGGCGCCAGCTAAGAGCACATCGCACACCAATCTTCCTGTCAAGCATACAGTACCCTCAACTCCTTTGGGCAAGAAGGCACCAGTCAAGAAGGCCTCAGTCAAGACCAAGCCAGCTGCCATCACTGTAAAGGGGAAGGCCTGCAGGAACCTCGCCCGGACAGACAACATGTTCACCAACTTATATGCAGCGCGGCAAAAGCACCTCCCTGAGTTCACCGTAGGCAATGTCCCGGCAAAAGGTCCATGGAAGTTGGTGCTTGAGATCTGGAAGGAATTTGTGGATGACGACGGCGACCCTGACATGATGGTGAGTGTCTTGGTGTTACCTGGAGATTACTGACTTCCGGCTGTCATCGCAGCGACTCACCTGCCTCTGATATCTGATGCGTTTTACAGATCATGCTTGCTACAATCGAGGCTGAGACCAAACATCCAGTGAATAAATGGGCCAAGATCAATGGGGACGCAAAGGCATATATCCAGAACGGGAATACCACCAAAAGCTGCGCGGCAGCTATACCGGAACCAAAGTACTTCGATCTCTTCATGGTTCTGTCCCTTCCAAATATTGAGTTTATTCGGCGGGAGGGGGGGGGGGTAGTTCTTGATTAGGCTTCCAGTGCCACTAACTTCTTCACAGATGCCATGGGCGATGAAGTAGACTTCAATGGGCCAGCAGAGCATCATCGCTTGGACTTTATACAATCAGATTCGTTGCCCTCCCACTACAGGAAACAAAGGTGTCTCGCGCGGGAGCTATCGCCCAGGATGAGGCCATGTTTGGAGCGAACAAGGAGAGTGAAGTTGAGCCAGAAGACCGCAAGAACCACACTGGCAAGGACAACAATAAGAATAGGATTCTCAACAATGAGATCAAGGGGGACAGTATGTGAACAGAAGGGGGTAAGGAGTGGGATTGGGGTCGTGTCTTCATCGGAGGTACAGCCATAGTTCTTGAGCGGTCAACAAAGAGCTCGTCGACCCAGGCCAGCGCATCTTCAAGGGCAAGACTCTGATCGAGAAGAGCGACTCAGCTTAGATACAAGCGTCAAGGTATGAGTCAAGGTGCAGGTCAAGATGGCGCAAATGAAGATGCAGCACGACCTCAAACTCGTCAAGCTCCACCTGCAATGTGAGCATCAAATGTCTAAGGACAAGGTATATTAATCAGTCTTGATTTTGTTACTTTTGCCCAACATTCTTGAGCTGACTCTGCCATCCCCCGCCCCCTGGGCCCCCTAGATCAAGGCCCACCAGCAGTCTGCCTGGCACTAGAGCATTCAGCCAGCAGGCATTGACTCAGCCAACAGGGCAGTCCCCATTGGAAGCGCCAGGGAGCAGCCGTGGTACAGAAAACTGCTTCGGCCTGCTCTTCTATCTCTTGACTCCTCACCAGCATTGAGCCTGCTCTGATATCTGTTGATTTTTGGCCCTTGGGCCCCATTTGATTGCATGTATTACCCCCCTTCGTTTTCTACGGCCCCCCCCACTTCTTTGTTTTCTGCTCCCCCTCCCATATTTTCTGCTCCCTTTCCATGATATTTACCCCCTCTCTTGTTTCCTCTTTGACCACTCCCCAAATTTGGCGCAAAACTGTTTTTTTTAACGATGATTGTGTCCCCTTCTGCCCTTACAACAGCAAACATCTGGTGTTTTGGTCAACGCTGCTGCTAACCCTTTCTACCCCCTCTCTTGACCCCATCCCCTCTTCGGCCACCACAGGTCGCCAGTGGGGCTCGAGGGCCAAAGTAACCAAGGTGGACCAGGCCTGCAAAACCTCCTTGAAGATGCAAGCCAGGGGACTCACACCGTTGGGAGGCATCTTCACGGACAGACACGATTTGGATAATGTATGTCAAAAAATTAACCCTAAGCGAAAGTGGTGAAGGTGCACGCAGAGGGCCGATTCACCTAGTCAGCCCTAACCCTAACCCCGACAGGACTCGACTCGGGCCAAATACACTCGGCAACTCAGCTTGGTCAACTCAACTCGCCTGCAACCCTAGGCGGCTCTGGGCGAACACGTGCGAATGTAATGTAAGTAAGAAACCCCCCACTCACCTACTCAGATCACAATGGCAACTTACCTCCCCGACCACCTGCATCACAAACACCTATACGCCAAGTGGCAGGAGCTCCAAGTGTGAACACTGATGCAGAAAGGGGGGTGAGGTGTTTGGGGGAGGTTAGGGGCGAGTGAGGTTAGGGGGACAGAGTGGAAGTTGGCAGAGAGCAGGGTACTTACATTCAATTCGGGTAGGTTGTATTTTAGAACAGAGAGATTGGTCTCCCTTTTTCCTCCCTGCAAGTGTTGCTTCTTGTTCTTGGTCATGCTCATGCTGATGCTGTTGCCGATCCTCTCTTTCTTCTCCTTTGGATGCTGTCGTGCCCATGTGGACCCGAGCGGCCAGACGCGATGGGCACTGCAACCGGGCAAATCCGGGGAACTAGATCAAAACAAAGCCCCCAATCCCTAAACACAGATGTCCTGGACCCCCTGATCTGAGCACACTCCTGAATCCGAGATCTGATTCGAGGATTCCGGGGAGCAACAATTTCTGGGCAAGATCAGCTAAATAGATCAAAACAAACCCCCCAATCCCTAAACATGGATATCCTGGACCCCCTGATCTGAGCACACTCCTGAATCCGAGCTCGGATTCGAGGATTCCGGGGAGCAACAATTTATGGGCAAGATCAGCTTGGCACGCCAACTCGAGGATATCCAACACATTAGGAAGCAACGATGATCGAATGGAGCCCCGAAATGGCTGAAAGTTGTTGGATGGTCGTGTTTTGTCTGGAAGGAGCTGCTGCTTCTGGCACTCCAGAGTGCCAGAAGCACCCTTACCTTTGTCTTAAACAGGTCTGAAATGTCGGGGATCCGCTTCAACATGTTTCAGCCGGTCAACTGACTGAAAGGGAATATCTGTGGAGGGCTACTGTCCTGAAAAGTGGCTTAAATGAATGGGGCTGTCCGCAACCGGTCGGGACTGTTGGTAGACAGGATGCTATTGTTGAGCTGGTAGCTCATGGAGTATGGACTGAGACAATCTTGGAAAAGATGAACTTGTCTGATGACGCACACGATTATGATTTTCTCCGTCCTAACCGAAAACATCCAAGAAAACTTTTGTATGTCCATTTTTCAGGGTGCCCTTCAACTTTCATTAATACTCCAAGATGGGGCTATCAACCATTGACCGGCATACCTGCAGGATGTTGGACTGTTTCGAGAATAACTGTGTAACTGAAAAATTCCTCCCCCAAAATTCGAGTATGCCAGTTTCTCAGCACGCTTCACAACATTTATGATGCCTTGTAGTCAATAATTGCTTTCCCTGATGGGGCTCCCTGCCAAAAGATAGGCGCTCACGTGTTTGTTTGGGATCATCCGTGCAACCGAGAAAGTCCTCCCAGAAAATTCACACTACCTTTCCTCACCATTCCCTACCACTTTCGTTAAGGCCGCAAGGCCTCAGTTATGTCTCTTGGTAGCAACCATAAAAACTGAAAAGTCCGGTGACAACCCATCCTAAACCCTAACCTAAGTGTTCTTCATCATTGCGAGAGCCAAGAGATCTGTTGTCAAAAGTTGTTTTTCATTGAAATTTCACACAGTGAAAGGTTTTCTTTCATAGAATTTAATGAAAGTTTTATCATAGACTTGGTGCCGGTAAAGGCACCTAGCTTGTTGGTGGGGCCCAAAAGATGGACGATCACCGAGTACAATAGACAGTGCACAAGAAGCATTCTGCTTTGTTAATGATCCAACGGCAGGTTCACCTATGGTTATCTTGTTATGACTTTTACTTCCTCTAAAAGACCAAGTTTGACCAACTTTTCAGTTATCATTTCCCGTTGCCGGGAAGAGACAGCCAATCTAAGGGTCTCACGAAGCCATTCAATCGGTAGTAGCGACGGGCGATGTGTACAAAGGGCGGGGACGTAATCAACGCGAGCTGAATGAATCGCGCTTACTTAGTTCAGTTAAGGTTAGAGTTAGCCCTAACCCTAATGCCCTAACCCTACTCCTAAGTTCCTGACCCTAAGTTTTTTTCGATGATTGCGAAGTTGCTGGGGGAATGGGGAACGAGGGTGTTTGTTGCGCGACGACTCGGAACGCGTCACTAAACTAAAATTTTGAGTGTTAACACGACCTCCCGCACGGGAGACGGGCCGATCGCAAACAAACCGTGTGATCGGCCGGGGAGCGGGGCGTTCGCATCGCTATCCAGATGCCTTGATACCAACTACGCGCAGGTCGCTGCCTAGCCTATATTTCTCCCGCTGCTTCCCTTCCATGCCCGCCTCTATTCCTTTCGGCCCTTCAAATTTGGCACGGACGGGGATGAGCCCGTCGGACAGTACATCTTACATGGATCGAGATTGTGGCTAATTGCCCACAAAAGTAATCGGGGGAAAAGTGAATGTCGGAAAGTTAAGATCAACAGCACGGGTGTGTTGCTGTGGATGAGCTGAGCCAGAAAGTTGCATCGTCTAATTGCCCGACAATGACAGAACTCGGGATGTGTGGCGTGAGGGAAGAAGTGGGCAGCACCCGTATTTTCCTATTCGGAAGGAACCCGGTGATTCAACCATCAGTGAGTACTGGGGCAATACCATCGATCCATTCCAAATTGATTATCATTCGGAACTGCCGGCTGTTCGGTTACTGCGGGCGGGCAGATGAAAGAAGAAATGAAAGGACGCGGAATCCCCTTGTCTGGCGCGTTTTAATAATGAATTCATTTCCTTTCATGGGCAAGTCACGTCTTGAAAGATGAACATCTGAACACCTTCGGCCTTTGAAGAACGGCCGAGTGGGCTGGACAGACTGAACGCAGGGAACACTAAAAGCTTCCTTTCATTCGACCATCGATAAAATACCCCCTCCCCCCTCCATCACCGCTCAAATAAACACATCGGTATCACCAACCACCTGCCTCCCAACAAAAATCTGAACAATGACGATCGTCCCCTTCCTTCTTCTGTGTCTATCCACCCTCGCCGTCTCCGCACCGGCGCCGACCAGCTCTCGCTGGCTTGCGGATGAGTTCCATCACTTCGACATCGTTAACAAGGCCTCCGAGGGCCTGGGCCTGTACCTTGCGAGTCAGGATGAAGAGCAGTTTGAGTTCGAGGTGTCTTATAGGAACATGTAAGTATTTCTTTGCGGGGGTCGCTGGATACCTTTTGCTCTTGTCGTCACTCTGTTCAATAGGCGGGTCCTGAAAAGGACCCTCCACAATCGAAAATCAACACGCTCATCCCCCACCCCCCCTCAAACAGGACCCTGCCCCTGACCCTCCGCCCCAACCTCGACCTTTTCACCCCCACCCACGAGTCCTCAGCAATCAACCCGCGCCACTTTCTCATCGGCTCGGTGTCGACCCTCCCAGGCTCGCATGTGCGGGGCAACATCGTGATGGGCCCAAACCCGACGCTCGAGGCAGCGATCATCCTTCCGGATGGGATGGGCACAATCCGCGTCGAGCCGGCCGCCCGCTATGCGCACGCCGAGATCCACGATGGCGCGATGGTCGTGTATCATCACCTCGATGAGCGCGTTGAGCGCCGCCGGCTCGGGCGCCGGGCATCGGGGTCGGGGGATCATCGCAAGGCCGCGAGCGTCGTCGAGAAGATGAAGCGGGCGATGCAGCCGCGTGAAGGCCGAAGCCTCCACGCGCGCGCGACAAACTCGACTCCCACCGCCTTCCTACCGACGCGCCCCTGCGCCTCAGTCCTCGTCGCCGACCATTCCTTCTACCTCCAACACCAGTCCATCCCCGGCGGCGTCGCCGCCTACGCGGCATCGCTCTTCAATGAAGTAGGCGGCTACATCTCAACCCAGGTCTCGATCCCCCTCCAGCTGCAGTATATCCACGTGTCGACGTCCCCCGGCGACCTGTTCGAGACATCGGACCGCAACGCCGACGATGTCGTCGGAGTCGTCAACCATGCGATGAGCAAGCTGCCTCCGTTCCCGGGGAACGAGGTGATGTGTCTCGTGCATGTGCTGACGTCGACCCCGTTCCAGGGGAACGTTGTGGGGATTGCGAGTTTGAGCACGGTCTGCGACAAGGGAGGGAACTCGGGGGTTGTTTCTGATGGGCATGGGGAGAGGGCGCGCCGGGATCTGACGGCTGTCATGATGCATGAGATTGGACACAATCTGGGAAGGTGAGCGTTTGGTCTGCGACTGGATAGCGGGAGGAGGGGCAGTATGCGACGACGTCGCACTGCATCTCACGCCCCGACGCCCATTCTCATCTTTCCCCTCCTCCCCTCGCCTCTACCCCACTCTCAGCCAACACGACGACCAGTACAACGACGCAGCCTGCGTTCCCAAAAAGAACCAATTCACCATGTTCCCCGAGGCAGAGCCGGACTCGACGAACGCGCACGCCTTCTCCCCGTGCTCGATCAAGGCGATTCGCGACCGCGTAGCCACTGCACAGTGCCTGACGGGCGAGGAAGACGAGCTGGCCGCGGGGGCCGACGTTAACCCCCTTCCGAAGGTGTCGATCGTTGATTACTTTTGAGCACCCCCCCCCCCACCTACTTGTATTCATTGTTTATATATTTTTTTTCTTTCTTTTTTGTTCGTTACTGTGTATGTTGTTGGAGTGGTCTGTGAATACTCGATTTTTTTGTCTCGACTCGTCGCGAAGCAGTTTGAAAGCAAGCACTTGCCAGTCGATTTCCGCATCCCAGAAGCTCTCATCTCTGATCCCTCACTCCTTAGTCCTCCCTAGTCACAAGTGAGGCCTCGGATGATGGCGTTCTTCGGGAGCCAAAAGTCGGGAGGACCATGACCGGGATGGATAGGGGGGGGGGGACGAGAGACGTTGTTAGCATCCTGTCTCCCCCCGTCCCATCTGGCGTGTTTTTTTTACTGCGAAGATCCAACGGGGAGACTTCTTCTCAGGGGGGGGTTAACCCTAACCCTGGACTTAATGGGGAGGAGGGTGACGTATGGGGAAGGGTCTCGGATCCATGCGAGTATCATCGGCAGAAGCGGTACGGAGATGCTCTCCTCCTCCACTTCGCCTCCAGCTCGCGCCTTTGAGTTTTTTTGAAATCCGTTCTTGCAACTTCGCAGGCTTCTCGCACTTTGCACTCCCTTTTTTATTGGGAAGGGGCGGGCGGAGCGGACGTGGGATGGGACGGAGGAGAAAGAGGGAGCTCATCGATTTGGGCGCGCGCGGTCCAGACTTGCCCCGCGGCCCGCTCCCGGACTTGCATCCCCTGCACCTCCTTTCCGTTTTTTTTTTTCATTTAACGAGTGCGGACTCGCAGTCGCCGAGCGTCGATGGGTATGGTGGGGTCACGCAAAAATAGGTCTTGCATGTCAGGCATCAGAACTGAGAGCCTCTGGGGACTTCTGGAGAGGCAAAGGAAAAGCGGTGCAACGGTGCCCTTCCTCCACTTCGACTGCCGCTCGCACCTGCCACTTTTTTGCAGTCCGTCCCTAACATTTCGCCTGTTTCTCGCATTTGGACTCTCTCTTTCTTTTTGAAGAGGGGGGATGGAGCGGATCTGCTGCGGTGGGATGATCGTCTTGGTCGTGGCGAGGAGAAAGAGTGGAGCTCGCCGATTTGGGCTCGCTGGCCCGACTTGCCCGGTGCCCCGCTCACTGACTTTTCATCCCCTGCACCCCCTTTCCGTTTGTTTTCTGTCTGGACGAGTTAGGCCTTGCAGTCGATGAGTATGGCAGGTGTTGTGTTTGTTTTTATCCGGGAGTCATATCTGTTACCGTAATTTTATGTATTGAGCCCGCGGCCCGGCCCCCTCCCCAAGGGTCCCGCAACGGCGCAGCGGCAAAAAGCAAAGCAAGCCAAAAATCGGAGCAAGCCGGCGAGCAAAAGGGGAGAACATGAACTTTTCGAAGTGTGAATTCGTTCGAGATGGCGTCGCAAGAAGGGTCAAAGCTTCGTGTTGCTTTCCTGCCGCGCA
The DNA here is from genome assembly GCA_003614705.1 of Blyttiomyces helicus. Classification (NCBI taxonomy): domain Eukaryota; kingdom Fungi; phylum Chytridiomycota; class Chytridiomycetes; genus Blyttiomyces; species Blyttiomyces helicus. The sequence goes on along the minus strand of KZ994646.1, from coordinate 1,806 downwards.
AGCCTCATGGGCGCAAAGTCCATTCCTGACGGCGATGCTAAGTCCATTGCAGCGCCGTCTCGCGCCAAGGAGGTGCTCCCTCCGGCCGACGATTCAACAGCCTTTCCCTTCCCCTTCGCGGGTGGCTCGCCAGCAGCAGCGAAGGCCTGACTGAGGGCAGAAGCCGACCCAGGAAGGAAGGGTTTCTTCCCCTTGTCGACGTCAGAGCCCTCCTTGCGGCGCTCGAATGCCCACCCTACAAGCTGCATCTGCAGCGCCTGGCAGAGTCCGCGAACGCCAGCCATTTCGCCTCGGAGGCGCGCGGATTCCTGCGCGAGGAGGGCCTCCTGTTTCAGTTCCAGGGCCACGAGGCCGGCGGAAAGGGCGGAGAGTTCGGTGTCGACGCGCTCGGGCTCGGCGGCAAGCTGCTCCATGTGTTTGGCCGTCTGCGTGACTAGTGCGAGAATGTCTTCGGGGAATGGGGGTGGGAGATGTGGGTGTGGCGGGTGTGGGGGAGGCGGTGGAGGTGTTGTGGCGATTTGGGCGCGGAGGTCCGCGACTTCGGTGCGGAGGGCGCGGTTTTCGTCTGTCAGCGCGGCGAGGCGGGAGTCCACTTCGGCGATAAAGGCGCGGAGAGGATGCAGCGCGCAGCTATCGAGGTGCGTCGGGAGGGTAGAGCGGGCGCCTTCCCACGGGCAGCCGTGTCGTGCGTGCGTGCAGGGGGTAGGGAAGGAGGGACAGGTGTCAAGATGGGTTGGGAGAGCCGCTCGGGGGACTGGGTAGTTACAGTGCGGGCAGGTAGAAGGTTCTCTAGGGCAGGTTTCTTCGTGAGACTATCAGGTGGGAGGGAATGGGCATTATGAGAAATAGCCCATCTGGGCGGTTATCGCAGCATACAATAATCCCGCGCATGCGCTGCCCTCCCCCCCCCCCTCAAAAAAAAGAGAGAGAAAACGTACCTCTAACTCCCCAACCCCCATCCCATCTCCACACCTCTCACACACCAACCTCCGCAATGCACACGCTGCCGTCAAATGCGCCACCTCCTCGCTCCTCCTCATCTCCGCCCCGCATCCAAGCGAGCACGTCACCCACGCCTCTTGGCAGTCGCGGTCCACATGAGACCGCGCCAAATGGCGCTCCCCGCTCCACTCGCAAGGCGGGGAAGATGGGCATTTCACGCGAAGCTCGTCGACGAGGGCGCGAACGATCTGGTCTGCGGGGAGGAGGGTGGATTGCGCGAGTAGGGAGCGGTCGACTGGGCAGGAGGGAGGGGACGTCGTGGCCAGGGCGCGGGTTATGCAGGTGCGGCAGAAGGTGTGGCCGCAGGGGGCGGATACTGGACGGGACGGGGGATGCATGCATAAGTGTGAGTAAGAACAGAAGGATCTTTTCACGAGCACACCCGGCTCCCGACCACGTGAATGTCACTGTCAAAGTCGTCACCCTGCCACCCCCGCCCTCCCCGCCCTTCTCGACTGAACCACTCACGAGGGTGCAGAAAGGGCGCATAGCATACGCAGCAGACAAGATTCGGGTTCACGTCGTCGACATATTCAAAGTCTGAAGAAGCAGCTGGAAACGGCTGGCGGGGTGCGCGCGAGGCAGGGGGGGGAGTGGAGGTGGGCGAGAACGGTGGTGTTTCGCTTCGCTGTAGATTGTGGGCGGACATGCCGTTCGAGCAGCCGGTGTAGCGGGGTGAAGGCGGGAGCGGTGCAGCTGGCGGTGGAAGGAAGAAAGGATGATCAAATTGAGACAGACGACGGGGGGAGGGGGGGTTACAGTGCGGGCAGGTAGAAGGTTCTCTAGGGCAGGTTTCTTCGTGAG
>KZ994645.1:0-10424 GCA_003614705.1 Blyttiomyces helicus | reverse complement strand
CTCTTCATCGGTCAAAAACCGCAGCGCGACTCCGATGCGATCTTTGATCGACAGGCCCTTTTCCTGCAGAACAGCCGTCCAGTCTCCGTTCGAGGCGATGAGGGCAAACATGGCGCGGAGGTAAGGGTCGGTGAGCTCGGCGCTAAGAGAGCGACAGAGGTCCTGCCAGAGGGAGGATGCGTCGTCTGAGGTCCGGGTGGAGGAGTAGCCCGCGAGCGCCGTAGCGACGAGCTTCAAGCGTTCGTCTACGATGAGATTTTTTACTTAGAAGGCAGGACCATCAAGACGGGGAAACGACGCTGATGAGCAGAGTGGAGTCCTTACTTTTGCTTGCGTTGAGCGCCTTGATCGCGCGTGTGAGACTAGACGAGTGGAATAGCGCCCAGCCGGCGGCTTTTTCATACTGACCCTCCATCTCCATCCTATTCACATCCATGATTAGCGTCTCCTATACACGTCCCCACTCGTTCCAACAATTTCAGTCTTCGTCCTTGTCTTCGTCCAGATCCTCACGCACTCACCGACGCAAAATATCTTCCAGAGTCTGCTCCTCGGGAAGTTCGGTGTGGAAGCCCCAGCCGCATATAAGCAGGGCGAGCTTGCGATGGGCGTTCGTGTAGCTAACGAAGGGGATGTGGTCGGAGCTGTCGAGTCCGGGGGGACCAGCGGTCGGAGAGGGCGCCTGGCCCGGGTAGGCGCGACGGCGGTAGGCTAGATATCAAGAGAGTGGGTCTGGTATTGCTTTTCAAACGACCCGGTCTACTACCTCCGTACGCATTTAACCCCTACCTGCCGATACTGCCATCTCCTGGATGATGGCGTAGATTCCTTGAGTCGCGAAATCCTTGTCGTTGATCTTCGCTTGCCCCTTGATTGACAGCCGCTTGCAGTCTTTTTGGCAATTTCCCGGATTTCAATCCAAGAGTGAGAGAAGTGGACGTTATTGAGGGAGAAGGGGTAAATACCCAGTAACGACTTACGATCGATCCATGCCCATAATTGGCACAGTTGGGGCTCGTCAGCCAACATTGTCTGGTTCCTTTCGGACTGTATCGGAAGGAGGCGAAGGATTCAGATAAATTGACGAGACTACCTAGTAACTGGCCGGCCGCCCCGCACTCCGCAACCCCACCTTCGACGTATACTCACATCCATCGAATACCCCGCCGCAGCTCTCTCCCTCATGACGACGGACACGTCCTTTCTCAGCGTGAACGAGCCTTCAACGGCCATGCGATCCCCCGAGCGGACGCTCTCGACCGGGGAGCCGATATCGAAGGAGACGCCCATATCAACGGGGATGGGGATAGCGGTTGCGGAACTGCCGCTCTTGGATCGTGAGAGGCGCCGGGATGCGGCGGGAGCAGATGATAGGTTCGCTTCGGTGTAGGCGCTGTCCGAGAGACCCCGTTGCGGGTTGTCGACGGGGACGAGCATGATCGCTTTACCGCCTGTCACGGCCCTTTGTTTGTAATGAAGGAAAGATACTTCGTCAGCGGCATGGCGATAAGATGCGGTCCTCATTTCCTGAGCTGTGCGATCAAAGCAACAAAAGGCGCTCACATGCTGCCAGTTGGCGAAAACGCGACCTTGTATGTCACGGAAAGGTGGGTGATGATGAACTGCGACTCTCGCGCGTGGGCGGTGATGACACGATGGGAAAAGTCGTCGACGCTCGCAATGGGGATCCAAGTGAAGCCTTGGATATACTGTGAATCGGGTTTTACTGGATGCGAGACCAACACGCACGTGAAGCAGTTAGATAGTCGGCGATGGGGGTAGCGGGATGACGACTCCGCCAGACTCTATTCATCTGGCATTCATTCTCACTACAGACCCGCACTTACCTGTACGTGTCTTCCACAGTGTCGGAGCCGTTCTCCATTCCTCATGCCGTCCACCATCTGACCCCTCCCCCTCCCTCTTAGCGGACCCAATGGAGCCGATTCCTGCATCCGACCCAGATCCTACGAACCCTCCGCCGGAACCGTACATCCCCGAGCTCGAGTTCGATCCAGCGGAGAAAGGCCCCGAATCGAGTCGAGAGCCACCGCTAACGAGGGGACCCAGAGAGGGGAGGCCGGCGCCGGGACCGCCAGTAACGCTGCCCGCGCTAACATTATCGCCGCCGCGGGCCGCGGAAGGATCGCCGAACATCGTGTCCCCCGCGGCGCCCGACGGCAGCGTGGGCAGCGTGCTGCTAGGACCCGCAGACACTGCTCCACTAGGGACCCCTGAGCTTCCGACGCCGCCCCCGCCTCCGGGACCCCCACCCGCGGAGGTTTGAAGCGACGAGGGGTCGTTTCGCAATAAGGTGGAGCTCACATACTCCTTTGCCGTGCTTTCTTGGATGTCCCACAGCTTAAAGGTGGGCGAGTCGCGGCCGATGGAAGCGAGGAGGCCGGAACGGAGGGGACTCCAGGACAGCTGTGAGATGCCGTTCCGGAATTCGGCATTGAACGACATGATGTGCGGGCGAATAGGTTAAGGATTCGATACGGTCAATATATAGGGGCGGGGATCAGTAAACGAATTCGGTGGAGAGGGGAAGAGCGAGGTCCGCGGGGGTCTGGGGGAGTGCGCGCGGCAAAAGAGGATATTGGTTCCAAAGGGCTACGATCGTCCCAGACTCTAACGACTGAATCGTCTGCGAAGGAGGCGAACCGATGGGGGTGATACGGATCGGTTACGATGCCCATAACGGCTTTTGTGGGAACGACTAGGCTCGGGGCGTGACTTTCATCGGCTGATTGGGGTATTTTTTAGTCCCACGTTTCGGAGTCATGTGCTGCCGTATCCCGAGAAATCGACACATGGCCTCACCTCTCAGGTCAAAGATTCGGATCCATTTATATCCCATTCCGGCGACGAGACGAGGAGAAGAACTATGAAACCAAGCGGCGGACGAGATTCCCTCAGAGCTCCCGTATTGGAAAACGGGCTTGTTTTGAGTTTGCCTGATTAACGGGACGATGAAGGATTTTAGCGAATTTACCGGAGCCGGAGGCCTGACATCGAAACCTAGAGCCATCTCCTAGGGACTCACCCGGCGCCAATATTAGAGTACGGTGTTGTTCTCAACCCGCCCACTTCCGATCCTGACATTATCAGGCTTCTTCGTGCCTCTAGACGACGAAATCGTTAAATGAGTGGCATGAGAGGCGATCGTCCACAGAGCTCGACCCCTGATCATCCGGCTGTTCCTCTTTCCTGTCCAACCCTGGCAATCTACCTAAAACTTCATTTCTACGTACCTACGCTCCCGCTTAGATCACCCGTTGAATAAACCGTAGTGTTCCCCACGCTTCTGCTATCGCTCGAAGTCCACCTCCCCCTCTCATCCAGCGTCGAATCCATTCCAAACGCGTCCCCCGCCGCGCTCCCAGCGGGCATCCCTGACCGAGCCGCGGCCTCCGTGTCCCATATGAGGAGTCCAAAGTCGTTTCTGACCTTGTCCAGCCCCGCGACGAGCAGCCGCGGATCGGTCGGGCAGAAGGCGACGACGTTGCAAGCGCGCGTGTGGCGGGGCATGTATTCGCCGAGGATGCGAGGGGTGGCGGGGGAGGGGCCGCTCCCGCCGCCGCCGCCGCCGCCCCCGCCGATGGGTTGCAGCAGGGAGGAGGTCGAGTTGGAGCGGGAGAGGAGTGCGGAGGGAGAGGTGCTATTGACGAAGGTGAAGCTGCTCAGGCGGGTTACTACCGCGCGGCCGGTGGTGTAGCCCACCGCGATGAGGTCGGTGAATTCGGGGTGAGGGGACCACGCGAAGCACTGAGGACGGAAGGGGAGGGCATCAGCAGTATCTCCATTCGTCGTAGACAGCAATGAAAGAACGAACGGGAAACGCCCTTTTCATCCCCTTTCTGACCTTCATATGCGTCATATCTGAATTGACGGCGAGCATCTGCACCTGGGCAGCGCCATCGGGACCCTGAGACGCGCGCAAAGAAAGCCCTGGTGAGCTTCTACGTCCAGAAGAACCTGCCCGCTATCGGCTGACACCCGCCCCCTCCCTACTCCTACCAAATACTGAGAAAGCTCGTAGAGCCTCAAGTCTGCTCCCCCGACGCCGACCAGGAAAAGGTTTTGATCTTTATGTGGTGACCACACAATTCTGGTGCATGGAAAGAATGAACAATGTTGAGAAAGACAGTCCTATCGAGGCTTCCCCCTCAACGTCATTTTCTCGCGAGAATCGGACTTCTCGTCAGCCTCGTCACGCTCAAAGGAACCGCACGGTGATCTCCAGCAATGGTCCAAGTTCAAAGAACACCCGAGGCTGCCCGTTGAATAAATGGACCACAAGGCGCTTACCGCTTCGTCCGCGTGCCGTTGGTCGAGCTCATCTTGACTTTCCTGAGAAAGGACTTTGGCAGAATGAGCGACCGGCACGAGATGGCACCGTCGCCCTCCCCACTTGGAGCTTGGGAAGCTTTTGAGGCGTGTGGCTTGTCATTTCATTTCATTTACTTCAACATCAGAGGTCAGCAGGTGGGAAAGCACCCACCACATTGGTTGTGTTGCCGACGACGCGCGCGCGGAGCAGGCGAGCGGACTGAGACCCAGAACATCTTCACACTGATCAGAAAAAGAGAGGAGGGGAAAGGGAGTGCATGTCGCTGTCTGGTGATATAATCTACCGCTATCATCTGGCCAGATCTGCAACACCTTTCTACCGTCAGATTAACCGCCTTTCATCTATCTACCCCCCCTCCCTCCCTACCCCTGTATACCCTCGCATGATATCTACTCCAATATAAACACTTGCATCCTCGCTATCTCCACGCACGACCCGATCCGGCAACCCCCTACCCCCCATCCTATACTTTGAACCCATCGATGAGCTGCTGAATCTCCTTCCGCTTCGCCGTCACGTCCGAGCAGCTGAACCATGCCGATTCGGAATTATCGTGCTAAGGTAGTAAATTGTCACTTCGATGTCGTGGGGCAGATGGGCTCTTAAGAGTCGAGGATAATGTCACGAAAGATACCACGACGACTTACGTAAACGAGATCGGCGCCGCGATCGGTATCGCGAAGAAACAGTTCGATGTAGTTCAGGGTGAAGACGCCGCAGTCCGAATCGTTGTTCTGCCGGGGAACCTGGGAGTTACGAGGATGCGCAGCATAGGTTAAGGTCGAAGCAATCGCTCAAATAGAATGGGTGGATGGGTGTGGGTTTGGTGGGGGGGGAGTGCATGACGATGCAGCCTTTCAGGTAGGGGATTGCCGACCGAGCCATGCCATAAGGCGAGTTCATGGAAATGGAATCGAGAAAGAAAGGAGCAACTACTTACCGTGCAATGAACTCCATAAATATCATTGGTATTTACAAGGATGGAGCGTTTCGCGTGCGCCTCCGCTACGATAAATCTGGATATAACATAAGAGGGGGGTCGGAAGGTGTGAAATCCCCAAACGACGGAAAGGCGGTGCATGAGCGTTCCATACATAAGCAAAAGACCGGCGACTGGAAAACGAAATAAAACTCACCTCTTTAACAACCTGATGGTATCTCGATGGAGCTTCCCCAGCGAGTCGAAGATACCGATGCGGCACTTCCGCCCATCGCAATCGATAACGCCACCGTCGTCCAGCGCATTCGGATAGCAGATCACAGCCATGAACCAATGCTACGAACTTGCCGTGAGCTCTATTGCTATACTTACGTTCCGAGCAAGGACAATGTACCCGGCGCAGCCCGCGCCTCCGCTCCTTTTAGGACTGCACCTTTTTCTCATTGATAGGAACGAAAACGAAGCTTTTCGAAAAGATATCGACTTTTGAGGTCCAAGACTTCACGCGCTCGAGTCCGGCATCGACGGGATCCTTAGAGAGCTGTTCAAAGAAGAAGCTATTGAACATGTGCACCTCGTCCCGGAGGTTTTCGTCCAACATGTTCGTTAAGAGGTATCTTCAGGGATTAACGAGAAACATTAATGAAGAGGCGCGAGACCGTGTAAAGCTGAGAGAAATAGGCAGGCGAATAGTGTAAGAAATGCGAGGGGGGGGTTTGCGAACCTGAGATAAAACTCCATTATAGTGTCGTTGAGGAACACACCGGGAAGGAGGCGGTCGTATTCGGAGCGAGTAATACGGATCTTACTTCTAGAGCTGGGCGAGAAGATAGCGTAGCTGCAGGATGTAATCAGGAAAAGGGTACGATAGAATGGATTCATTAGGCAAACCGCTCCTACGCGGGACCGGCCGCCGCTTTCAGAATCGAAATAGGCTCTGCCTACATGCTTGAGTCGGCCCCGCGATCAATATCAATGATTTCAGGCACATCGCTGTCCGCGCCTCCGTCTACGCCACTATCCGTACGCTCTCGAGAGTCGACCCGGCGTCGCTTTTCGTATCGGGCGGTAGACTCGAGCTTCCTCCGTTCCCCTATCCTCTTATCTGGTTTATCATGACAGCCTCTCAGCTTCTTAACCCCCATCTCCTCCACGGGCAGCCCCTCGTCGTCGTCTTTAATCACGAAGTTCTGCCCAGAGTCGAACAGGGGTCGCGGTTTATGGAATGCGCGGGAAGCCGGTTTTCGACGGGGGAGGGCTGGATCTAGCGCGGTGCCGAGTTTCTCACGCTTCAAGAGTGTGGCCCGTCGAAGCGTAACTTTTGGGACCCATTCCTTCAATTGCTCTTCGCTTTGGAGAGGAAGACGAAACAAGGGGTCAGCTGTAAAGATCACGTCAGCAGCTTCTTCCGCGGTGCAGCAACGAAAACCCATACCTAAATCGAGTCAGCCGGTACAACCTCACAAGCATATTAACAGACTTCTGCTGGCTCGCGTCGACGACAGCGCAGACGGAGTTCCACAGCAGGAGCGTAGAGCGCAACCCGGGGTCGTTATGATACTGGAAGCTGGCATCGGCTTCGCGTCGCCCGAAGTCAGACTCTCTAAGGTGCGAGGAGGGCATGGCAACGTCTCCGCGCAGGAACACTGTCCCACGCTCCTGGTCCTTCCACACGACATATTGACGTGCTTCGAAACGGATCGTCCAGAGGCCAAAGCGCTGCGGATTTTGAGCGTCAGCGGATTCGCATGTGTGGGCCTCGAACTCACGGGTGCAGTACATTGACTTGAGGAATAGGAGCTGGGCTTTGAGTGTGATTGGCTGGGGGGAGAAGGGAATGGCGAGTTAGCTTCTGGGGTGTTCTCTCCCACTGTCGGGTTCAAAGGGGGGGGGGCGGATTGTCAAAAACGTTGAGGGGCTTCATTCTCACCTCGTGGTGGTCAGAGTCGTCCACGACGTAGGCACGATCCTGGAGCGGCGACGCCGTCATAATGAAACCTTCCAGAGGAAAGAAGGAAAGATCGCTGGCGGCGCTCCGAAGTCCGAAGAACAAGTCGGACGCGCCAAACATGACGACTACCACTTGGACTGCCAGTTGACAGTTGCCCCACTCTCCGCCTCTTTTTTTTCACCCTTCTGATGCAGCTCTCGGGGGTGAAAACCAGACTGTGAAAAACAAATGAAAATTCGAGGCAAGAACGGTGTTCTGGACCATAAGTCGAAATGCCCGTCGACGACGAGCCGAACATAGCCCGAAAATCGGCCGCAACAGTCATCTCCCTTCGAAACTCTCCGGTGTGACGTGATTCTTGGCGACGGTCGGTTTGATTTCAGGCGAGGTAGACATGGGATCGAGGACGTCAATCGGCAAGGCTCCCTGAGAGGGCTCCGCTTACCCAGTGGAGTTGCGCCCCAACGGGCCAAACGCAGATCAGGTACAGACGACGCACGCTCGACCCTTCGAGGGTGTATGACCTCCCACACACCCGCCACCCGGCAGCGCCTCACCCGCAGGCCACGCCTCGAAGCACGGATTGGGTTCAGAAAAATCAAGAAGTAAGACTCAATAAGGGTATCAGCGCGGAAGACAGGAGGGACTGTTGAAGGATCTCGTCGGCCTTGCCATGATCGATGTTTCGCGCGACCCACTCCGAATGGAGCACGGGAGCTCTGAACGTTTTGATTGAACATTTGGTTCGCAGCCTCAGCGAACGGCATGCAGCGAAGCAAAGCCCACCTCCCTGTTACCCTACGTCCAGCCCTGCTCCGAGAAACTGCCATGAGAGCCCGATAGGCACGAAGGGGGGGGGGGGGGGGGGGGTCCAGAGTGGAGACCGGGGAACATATGAAGGCGCCTGGACGTGTTCATGAAGACGCGTCGCGGTCCTCGGATTCGGGGCGGGGGGTTGCGGGCCAGGAGTTTTAGCGCAGCATCCCAGAGCCTTCTAAAGATGACGGCGAGAACGAAAAGGAAGACCGTCAGCGAACCCCGGAAAGACGATGGCGATAACGAAGACGAGGACGGCGATGGCAAAAACAGCTCAAGCTCAAGCAGCCTCTCCGGCAGGATGGACCCCGACTTCCCCAACCAAATCTCGTGAGCGAAGGCGACCCGCAGCTTCTTGATTTCGACCGACCTTCACGTCGCCTTCATACGATGCGATGGAGAGATATTCGACCGGAGGTCCAAGGCCCTGCCATAGCATGATCAGCGCAGGTGCCCAGTGCAGAATTTATTAAAACCAACAGAACTCCCCTCAGCTCTCAGCCAGCGATTGATCTCGACCAATCGGAGGGATTGAGGGATTTGTTTCCCATTTGTGCTCATGTCTGCGATTGTTTCAGGCATTCGCCGCTGCCCTTGAGAACGTCCTGACATGATTCGGGCAGTTGCATGCCCGTCATTCGTAAAGAGTTTCCGGGAACCTTCACTTTCTCCGCTTGCGTATGATAGCCGACTTGGTGCGTTTTCCTGAAGAAGCGGCGGAACGGAAACGTCGTCCGGAGAGGTGCGTAAGTGGCAATGCTAGTCTCGTGCTTGACCGCGAAAGCGGCAAGACAGGGGGCGCAGACGGCTCGACGAGGTCTGGAATCAGGGCGACCCGCCCGCGACTTCCTGTTAGACGTTATTCTGCTGACACTTCGCATGCTTGACATTCAGTCTCTCAACACCTCCTCCAACCGAAACTCTACCAACTGCCCTGATTGTTTTCTTCTCCGGTTGGTTTGCGGGATACATGTGGCTCTCGTGCTCGTTGAGGGGGACACCTTTTGATTCAGTTGGCACAACTGACGTGGATGCATGGATGGTTATCCCTAACCCGAGACTCTATTCTATCTGTTCGCTTTTTCAGATGTCGAATGATAAACTCCTTTCGATTGTCAAGGCGCTCTCATAGGCAGATCGTGCCAATAAGCGGACGACTCTCCCCACCCTCGACAACTTCTTTACGGAGCTTGAGTCCCCCAAACAGTCGACCCTCCAGATTCGCGACTGCGGGGATATCCCGATCCGAGAGTCGTCCGGTTGAATGACTCGTCATTGTGGGTGCGGCCGCATGATGTGAAGAATTATACCCGATCTCCATGGCTGTGTAAGTTATTACGAAGTTGTCCAAATGGGTCTCAGAGCTCCGATATCAAACATTCTCAGCAGCGCAACTGATCATCTTCTCCCGCCCACAGTGACAGGGGTCGACAGCCTCGACTCATACTGGATGCAGCAATCCGAGGCCGCCGCCCGAAGCACCATCGATCTCATAATTCCCGATGTCCTGCGCCAGCTCGCCCCGCTGAAGCTCAAAGCATGGCTCGATGCTGGACTCACCTGGGATGGGAGGTGAGAAAGATCTCCAGCCGAGCCGACTACGTCATTGGGCATGGAGGAGGATCGACAGCGGAGTACTTGAGCACCATGCTCGTTTGCTGCGAAGCAACAGCACGCCACTTGCCCCTCAACATCTGGCAGATCGTGGAGAACTGCGGCATCGTGCACAAGGCGCGCCTGTTGGAGGGCCGCCACAATGCCACAGTCTATGAGTTTATTACGGATGGAAGATTGTGGGATTCTGTCCGTATCGACAACGAGTCGAGGGTCTGGACCGCGGCCGTCGCGTCGGTGCCTGGGGGCGATGACGTGGCTTGCTTATATCATCGACTGTGCTCAGAAATCGAGCAGTTCCTCCACTCCAACCTCTTCTTCGGAGGACCCGACGAAGGAGTTGAGGAGCTTCAAAATCCTCGAGAGCTTCAGGACGTTGGAGGGGGAGGTCGTCGATATGGATGAGGCGTAGAGGTGGCTGGTTTTTTTTTTAAAAGGACGCTTGGTCCCGATAGCTTTTACAACATCAAGTAAAAAACTTGCACCTCATTTATCTTCCTTTGAATTGATCTGCACCAAGAAGGGTTGCGCCCTCATATCTTATTGCGCGTCCAGCGGCGTCCAGCCAAAGGTCTGCGAGTCGGTGTTGCGACCTCCTCGCAAACGTTGTGATGTTCTCGGCCGAAAACCACATCGCATCGAACCTTGAGCGGCACAGATATTATCTGCCATCATCGATCCCGCCACCGCCACTTCGCTGCCCCCCCCCCCCCCCCCCCCCCCCCCCCCCCCCCCCCCCCCCCCCCCCC
>KZ994644.1:0-10428 GCA_003614705.1 Blyttiomyces helicus | reverse complement strand
TTACTGTTCCTCCCCCCCCCCCCCTGTTTTTTGTTTTGTTGTTTTTTGTTAAAAGCGTAACCACACTCACCAAGTCGCTCCGCTCTGATCGAAGAGAAGGCGTAGACGCTAGCAATCTCCTTTCATTCTTTTTTTTCTAGCGAGGCCAACCCAGTTGCTTCGCATCCAAAAAAAAAAAAACACCGAGCGCAACTACATTTTCCACCGCAAAAATCCAGTCATCGACCGTATCACCTCCCCTGCCCCTCACCGAAACTTGATAGTTACAATGATCCACATATCGTCCTGCCCATCTTCGTCCGGGATGGGGAACGGGCGCACGTGTCCGCACCCCTGGAAGCTGCACGCCGTCACGGGCCGATGGAACGTCTCCCACGTGAGGGACGACCCCTCGCGTGTAAACGCGTGCGGGTCGAAGGCGTGCATGGCGTATGCGATGTCCTCGCCGCCACCGAACGGGGACCGGCGTGCACGCGATGTCGCCGATGATGAGGTCGCGCCGATCGCAGATGGGGGCGTGGCATGGGTGCGCTGCAGGAGGGCGCGGAGCATCGGAGGGCCCGGGGCGGGATCCGTTACGGAGGCGGTGGCGGCGGCAGCGACAGCGGCTTCGTTGGATTGAGGAGAGGGCGAGGCCGGCTCCTCGGGCGATAGCAGCACGCGGTACTGGACTCCGGCGCACACCACGGGGTCGGAAAGCATGTCGGCTGCCGGGCTGTGGTCACCCCAGGCGGAGGTGCTGGCGGATGCCGCAGCACGCGCCTTGCCCTTTCCGCCATGCGCAAAGTGGGCGCGCACGCCACGGAATCGTGCGGCGAAGCGGAACGGAGGCAGGTCCACGGGGCCGAATCCAGGCTCGGGCGAGTACGCGGCGGCAGCGATTAGGTTTGGACCACCGCCGCGCGCGCCCATACCGGCGCGCCTGTCCGCGAGCTCGGCCTGCATCCAGAAGCTGTGTAGCACGATCGATGTCGGGACGATACGATCGCGCTTTACGGCTTCAAGCTGGTGGAAGGACATGTAGTTGTAGACGACCGTAGCGCGAAGGAGCGATGCGGTTGGGGACTCGCGCGGGGCCGGAGCGACCGGCGGGGTCTTGTGTCGCGAAGAGGTCGAGGTGCGCGATGCAACGCTGGCGGAGCGCCGAGATCGCTTGAGGGGAGCGGCGCGACACGGGGGGGCCGGGGCGGCGCGCACTCGTCGGTCGCGGGAGGTGCGCGCCTGCTTGACGGTACTCTCTTCGTCGTCGCTATCACGCGCCTTGCGCTTGCTTCCGCGGCTCGGCATGACGCTACGAAGCAGCGACCCAAAGTAACCCGAAAGGCCGGAAAAGCTTTGAGTAACAGGTTCCTCCTCATCCTCCTCTTGCTCCTCTTCAGACTCGGCACCCTTATCCTCCTGGTCCTCCTGGTCCTCCTCGTCATCGTCCCCATCCCCTCCCCGCTGCTGTGTCCGAGCGTCCACCTCCTCACCATCCTCTTCAGCGTCCTCGTCCTCCAAAGCATCCTGACTCTCCTCAGCCACCTCCTCCGAAACCCTCCTACTCTTCACCCGGCGCTGCCGACCACCCCTCCTCAACCCTTCCTCCTCGCGTCCATCCACACTCACAGGCGTCCCGAACCGCACCGAGTTCCCAATCCCCATCCCGATCCCGCATCGAAGCCCCCCACCCACACCCGCCTCGTCCAAGTCAAAGCGGTCGAGCCCCCAGTCATCCGAAGGGGCATCACCGGCCCCGCGGGGCTTGGAGCGCGCGCGGACATCGAGGACGCGCTTGACGAGCTCGTACCGCGCAAACTCGCCCGGGACGCACAGCGCATCGCACGCGAGCACCCGCCGCACCCACCGCGACGGGAGCGCGGACAGAATGCCCTCCGCAGTAACGAGATTGTCGCCCACCTCCCGAGGCTCCGCCTCCTCCTCGGGCTCTTTGTCCGCGCTCGCCTGCCCCTCGACCGCTCTACCCGCGCTCTGGCTCAACCCGTAATTGACTGCCTGCACTAAATACGACAGCACGGCTTCCTCGACCACGGCCTTGTGCTCGTTCCACAACGCGGCGAAGCGGTGCGACGGCCCGTAGAGCGAGGTGGCGCCGCCGCTGCGCACGAGAGCGTCCAAGCTGCGTGCGTGCGCGACCGCTGATTCGCGGTCCATCGTCGCTAGGATCGTCGCGTTGGTGCAGTGCAGACACAGATCGGGGAGCTCGAGGAAACACGCGGAGAGGAGCACCGTCAGCGCGTTATGATGCGTGATAGCCCGCCGGGAGGGGAAGTTGGGCGGGTCGTAGAGGTCGCGGAGCGCAATCTGGGTGACCGGGGGGGGGAAGGGGGGAACGAAAAAGATAAGGCACATGCATTGTAAAAAAAAATGACTCCAAACGCCAATAAAATCTCATCTTGAAGCCACGAAATCAGAACCCCATATCCCCACACGTCCGTCCTTACCTCCATGCCCTCCTTCGATATCCTTTTATCGTTTCCAAACTCCAAAGTCAGGAACCCCTCGACGATGACAAGCTCCTGGTTGTGGTCGTCAAGCAGCAGTCGACGGAGGAAGGGTGATTGCATCATCACGACGCGGTGCAGCGCATACATGCGGCCCAGGCACCGGATCCTGATGTCAGAGAAAAGGCCCGAGTCCCCTATATTCGGCGTGCGCAAAAGTCGGATCAGCGAACGTCGAAGCAATCACATTCTACGGTGGATGTCATGTTTGTCTTGTTCCACCACCACCCCCCCCCCCCCCCCCCCCAAAAAAAAAAAAACCGAAAACCAAAACCAACTTACACGCGTCGGCAAAAACAGCAGCCCTGAATGGTTCCGACTCCTCCTCGTTCTCGCCCGCAGCTCCGCCCGAAATGGACGTGGCGCGACTAGACGGGGCAGACCTGCCCCGGCGCGGAGTCGAGAGGTCCCCGGGCGTGGCATACATGGACGCGGAAACGGACGAGGGCGCCGGGGACGCCGATGGGCGGTGCGAGCGGAACGCGACCGCTCCCGCTGGGGATCCTGCTGTCGAGACGGTCGCGGTCGAAACGGCCGGGGAGGTGATTGGGGCGAGCTTGGAGGGGGCCGTGTGGCGAGGCGGTTTGTGAGAGAGCATGTTGGAGGGATTTTCGGCTGTTGAGGCCGCTTTGTTTGTGCTTTTGTCGGGAGAAATCTCGAAAGGATAGCGGAGCCGAGATTTTTTTTCAAGAGCGCGGTGCGCGAGAGGTGACGGAGTCTTGAGTCCAGGAAGGGGGTTGTGTTCTCGATTGAGCGGCAAGCGAAAGAAAGCAAGGCGGGCGGAGTTTGAGGCCGATGGTTCGCGACCACGCGTTAATTCACAACAAGCCCGGTGAATCCATCCTTCGCCCATGTCACCACAACCCCAAAAGTCGACACAAGATCCTTCCGCCCTGGACGCCCTCCTCACGGACCCCCTACTGTCCGATCTCCCCCCTAACCCGACCCTCGAGGAGGTCGAGGCACTCATCGCCCTCGAATCCGGCGACGCGTTTGCGATCCGGATCGACAGAGGGCCCTTGGTCCCGCTCCGTACGTTTTCCACCTCTCCTCTGCAGTACCCTCGAACCAAAGCGACCTCCCGCTGCCCAAGCAACCTGCACAGCCGCCCTCACCCTCCCCCCTTCTCCCACCCCTCTCGCTCCACACAGACATCACCCTCCGCCATAACGCCACCCAACGCGAACTCAAGCGGCTGGTGCGCCTGTCCGTGCAGCGCGCCTCCCCCCCAAGACTCCTCATCTCCTGGCGCTCCTTCTGGCGCCGGCATCGGCTCGCGGTCGTCGGGGACCCTTCGGTGAAGCTCGGAAGTGACGACGCGGCGAGGGTGGTGGATGCGGGCGTCAGGCCGGGCGCTGTGCTGAAGTTTGTGCGCGTGTTGCGACCCCGGCGAGGAAGGAGTGGGAATGCCCGGTAATCGGGTAAAACCTGGTTTTGAGTCACTCCCCGCGGATGTAGTCCACGCTGATAAAAAACTCAATTGGCATCTCCGTAAGCATCAGCGCCTGTGATTCGTTTTGCCACGAGAGGCAGTGAAATTCCCTCAGGACTATTTGGGCGCCGCTGTCAACGAGAGTGCGAACGTCCGCAGGGGTGATCACAAGGGCGGCGCGGTCAGCAATGTTTGCAGCGGTAGGACGAAGGCCTTTTCGGTGTGTTCGAGTGATATTCTTGAGGTCCACAGGCCAGCCGTCACTGTTGAGAAACGAGACAAGCCATCGCACCCGCTCAGAATGGGATTTGAGATGTTGGTCATCTCATGGGAGGAAAGGCTATTTGCTCTGCCCTCTCCACCCCCCCCCCCCCCCCCCCCCTGGCCACTCCTCTACGGATATTCGCTGTTTGCGACAGGTTTCAGTCGTTTTCACAAAGAGCCATAATTTTGAACTGGAGAGGAGGACGGTGAGATGAAGAACGATAATGATGACGGGAGCGTGAGGAACTGTCGCGATGCAATAAGCGAGGACCCCACTTCGCCGATTACCCATCCCCGCGATCGAAAGCATCGCCCAACTTACCTTTAACAAGCCGTGAAAGGGTTCAAGTTATCGTGAGTGAAGAACAAGAAACTTACTTGAAGTTCTCGCGAAACATGACCGGTTTAATAATTGATGCCAGCGGCGGCAGCAATAATGGAAATCGCGTGGGTTCAAGCCCGGGCAGGTGTAAACTTGATGAACGACACCATGGCCGGGTTCCGGGGCGATGGTTAGATACGACAGCCAAGCGGCTATATGAACGCCACGCATGGATGCGATCGCACCGAAGATCGGGCCTATCGCCCAGTAAGCTCCCGGGGGAGAAGTTCTTCATGTGTATCTTCCAGCCCAAAAGCTGCACCGTCGCATCCTGAAAGCAAATAACCAAACCAGTATCAGCAAAAAAGGATCACAAAAAACGTCAACCGACCCCCCCCCCCCCCCCCAAAAAAAAAAAAAAAAAGAAAAAAGCGACCGAGCTTCAGGTCAAGTGTAGATTACGATCCGCTCGGGCACCCACCGGCCACCCTCGAGGTGCACACCCAGCAACTCCATCATCACCCCGCTCGAGACAGAACGTGACCGCATCAGCGCGGTGGACGCGAGAAGCGCAGGGAGGAACAGCGGGAGATGCGACGAGGAGGGTTGCCCCTTTCGCGCTTCAAGTCGACCGCCGCTCACCCCCCGCGCGCGCGTCGCATGGTCGCACTGCTGGGTCCCGCTTCCTCCGTTCACGGGGGAGGGACGGGGTGGGGCGTGCGGAGGGGGTCGGAGGGGGCCTTGGATTTCTGTTGTTTTCGTCTTGAGCTCGGTCGGGTGGTGGTGTGGGGCGGGGATGGGGGGCAGAGACTCACCAGGGGGGAGGTCTTGACTCGCGGAGAGGGTTGACCAGGGAACAGACGGAGATCGTTGAAGAAGATTGAGAGTTGAAGACACCTGCTCACCGGTTGGCGGTTTGATGAAGGATTTTGCAAAAATGCCGCTTGAATGGCCAAGCCGCTGACTCGAAATCTGGCTCTGCTCCTCGGTGCCAATCGGCGGGGAGGATCATGGAGGATCGAGCTTCCCCAACAAGAATGATTGCCCGCGGGGCAGGGGGCCCCTCTCACGAGCCGGGGCATCACACAAATCGTCGGAGTTAATATTTCAGCTCTCCGGCGAGCAGCCTGAAGACGGCCTCAAAAACGTTTATGCGGGACAATCAGATCAAGAACACCTGAGATGGCAGTGGTAACTGGGAGGTGGGGCAGAAAATAAATCCAACAGCCCCACTTCTTATCAAGTCGCCATACTCCGCCGACCGCCACCACATTTTTGTTCGAAGTGAGGAGTCAATTGGCCCGAGTCAAAGGTTATCGGAATATTGTACTTCCGTTTATGATTGATTCTAGTAGGGGTACAAAACGAGCGAGAACGGTGACGACAGCTGTGGGTGGGTGAGTGAGTATGCGGGTCGGAGAGGGGTGTAAAGGGGAAAGAGGTAAAGAGTCCGAGAAGAGGGGCGGCCAGGGTCGAGTGGCACCAACGGATTCGGCGAATCCGACGCGAGGCTCCCGATATTCTAAACCTCCTCGATTTTAAGAGACTTCTTGTACTGTCTGACGACGCCGTCACCATCGCCGACCTTGCCTTCGAAGCGCGTGAGGGTTTGATTGTCGCAGACCCATACTTCGTTGCACACGGCGTCGAGGAAGCGTTCGTCGTGGGACACGATTGCGATACCGCCCGTGAACGCGCGACAGGCAGCCGCCAGTGCGTCGATAGACTGTTAACGGGGGGAGGGGGATACTGATAAGATAATGAACACGTAATGGATCTTAGGGCGCGGAGAAAAGGCTGTTGTGCACTTACGTCCATGTCAAGATGGTCTAGAAAACGAGTAAAAGTGAACGAATCGCTTCAAAGGTCAGTCATCGGCCGGGCTTTTATCCGGCGACCCTCACAACTATCCCGCTGCATACCTCCCCTCCGTCTTTTTTTCCCTCGCCTCAATCCCACATTCAAAGCCGCCCACGCAACAACTCACTAGTAGGTTCGTCGAGAATGAGTACGTGAGGATTCGACATCGCCATCCAGGCGAACACAACTCTACTCTTCTGCCCTCCGGACAAAGTGCCAATAGGCTGAAGCGCAGTAGTACCGGTAAGGCCGAAGCGACCGAGGATGCGACGGTAGTCCTCCTCCTGCTGGCCGGGGAAGCGGCCTGAGAGGAACTGAACGGAGCTAGCGCCGAGCTCGAGCTGGTCGACGTGGTGCTGGGAGAAGAGGGCGAAGCGGAGACGGCCGTGGCGGTGGCTGATACCGCGCAGAGGACCGAGTTTCCCCGTCAGAAGACCGATGAGGGTAGATTTACCTGATACGATGCGGGGTATTAGCTTCGTCCTTACCCGCATGACACTTTTCCAGTTGCCGCGTCGGTGGTACGCGCCTGATACCGAGATTTTACCCCCAGGTTCTATCCACTCTCCTGCTGGTCCCCTCTACCGACATGTGCTCCGTTCCGCCCAACTTTCGTCCAAACTCACCCGCGCCGTTTGGTCCGACAACGGCAATCTTCGAATCCATCTGCAGGTCGAACGAAATATCCTTCAGGATAGTTCGGGAGGAGTCATATCCGAAAGTAACATCCGTCATCTGGAGAATAGGCGGGGAAAGCTTCTCGGGATCCGGGAAACGGAAGTACACGCTGCCCTCTTGGCCGTCGCCGACAATGCCCTCCATATCGTCTTTCGGGGGCTCTTCAAGGGGCGGCAGCTTTTCGAGGATCTTAATTTTAGACTGCGCTTGGGCTGTCGGTCGTGAAGGAAAAATGGGCAATGTCATGATTAAGATGCAGAACGGTCACTTTCCAGTTCTCCCTGCCTCCACCTCCCATCCCTGACTTAGCTGGAATCCCAACTCCCATCTTCCACATGTCTTGACCCCTCCCCACTAACCCTTAAGTACACACCTGCTCGCTTTGCGTTATACCGCCACCGGTCGATGAACGCCTGCAGGTGCTGGCGGTACTGAAGCTGTGCTTCATACTCTCGAATCTGGTTTCGTCTTCTCTCCGTTTTTGTACCGACGAAGTTGGTGAAGTTTCCGCGGTAGTAGTCGAGCTGGCCGTTGTGGAGGTGGAGGATATCGGTAGAAACGGCGTCGAGGAAGGAGCGGTCGTGAGAGACGACGAGGAGAGTTGCGTGCCAATTTTGGAAGTATCGTTCGAGCCACACGACAGCTGGGAAACTTTTTGGGGGCGGAAAGGGAAAAGCAATAGGCATTAGATTAAGTGAGATACGCGGGGGACGAAGAGAGGCACGCGAGGAGATTAAAGAGTTCGGTACTCACTCGAGGTAATTCGTAACTTCGTCCGCAAGAAGGAGGTCGGGTCTGCAAAACAATGCTCTTGCGAGCGCGAGACGCTATTGTCCCAATCGTAAAACGTTAGCTATTAGCAGTGCGGCCCGAGTTTCCATCGGTTTCGCCAAAAAGAGTGCGAGAGAAAAGCGGTGGTTCGCGCTACCCCAACTACATCGCATCTCGCCCCAAACCTCCAAGGGTGTAGTTCCAAGAGATACCCCACGCACCATCCTCCAGCCTCCACTGAAAGTTCGTGTCGCTGCTTTTTGCTGTTCGGGCGAGAACCCGAGACCGTTCAAGATCGCGGAGGCCCTATGAAAGATTACAGGGTAGGGTAAGCGGTAGGAACGGCGACAATCGCTATTTCCAGTAAGGTCGGCGAGATAATCGCATCCCGTTATCTCGAATACGCAACGACCGATACGCACTTAGACTCTGCCTTATCTGCCTCAATCTCCTCCAACTTCAAGTACACCTCCTTTAACCGCGCGTCCATCTTCGCCGCGTCCTCCGGGGTAGTAGACGCCTTTTGAAGACCCTGGTTGAGCTTTTTCTCCTCCGCAAGGAGTGATTCTCGCTCTTCATCGGCCTGCAGCACGGAGACGATGGCCGTGGTATCATCCCCAGCAATCTATAGCAAGGGCAAAGGCAGTTTGGGGGAAGGATTAGCAAGTTTCTAGGCCATCATCGACTCGGTCGACGCCGGGCCCACTGGCGATTCATCTCACTCAGGAGCGGTACGCCTCCGAAGCCTCTCCCCGTAGCGTATTTTCATCGCCTATTCGCCTCCCCACCATCGCGGACCCCCCTCTGCACGGCTATCAAACGGACCTCCTGCTCGACGTGCAAAACCCTAATGTGGGAGGGAACCCTGAGCTCTTGGTGCGCAATAGCTCTGAGCAACGTGGACTTTCCGATTCCGTTCTTCCCGACCATGCCGTAGCGCCTCCCAAAGTTCATGCTGAGGTTCGCGTTCGTGAGGATCTTCTTCCCGGCGAACTGAATATCAAAGTTCTCGAGCTTGATGTCCTTGCTCTTGCTCTCCGCGCCGCCCGAGATCTTCGCCTGGTTGACCATGATCGCGGGCTTAACGTTCGGGTTCCACTCGGGGATTGCGTCGGGGTCGAAAACGCCGCGGGCGGCGCGCTTGTCGGCGAGTTTCTTCTCTGCGGCGCGAAGCTTGCGCTGGTCGACCAAGGACGACTGCGGACCCTTTGTGGAGAAGCCGTGGCGGATGTCGCCGACTTTCGGGGCCTGGGTATACTCGAGGGTGTTCGAGACCAGGCCCTGGTTCATGACGACGGGACCTCCGAGAGCCACCATGCCGCCGGTTGCTTTCGACTGGCGGGTTTGGGGGCTGAGCTCTGCGAGGCGCTCGCAGAGGGAGTCGATCTCGTCGTCGTCGGTGCCGGCCTCGCTCAGGAGGGGTTGGAGGAAATCGAGGAGGGCATCGCGGGAGCGGTCGCTTGAGGAGTCTTCGAAATAACCGAGGGCCTACATTGGAGTGGAAGAATCAGCGGGCGGCGACGAAGACCGGGGATGGGGGGTGAGTTGAGGGACAGGGACAAGGAAAAGGGAGACGTTCCAGGAGCAAATCATCGAGGGCGCCACTCCAGGCGGGGAGCGTACATATTCCAAAAGCTCTGGCTCGAGGGTCGGAGCGGCGGCCCGGATCAAGGAGTCGATCTGCGCCTTTGACATGATTCAAATGTCCACGACGAAAAGAAGCAGCGTCGAGTCGACGAAGTATGGTCGGTGATTTGGCGATTGATGCTTGATGCTTGTCCGAGATTGTGGAGCCAACTGCTGAAAACTGCCCTTGGCGCCTCGTTTTTCGCACCAGCACCCGTTGCAGATTGACTTTGTTTTGGACGGTTTGGATGCTGTTGCAACCTGGAGGAGGGGAGAAGATGACTCCCCACTCTCAACCGTGCACTGTAACCGAACACGCCAAATGTCTCCTTCCGTCCTTTGCGAATGTTTGAAATCGCATCGCCAAACCCCAACCCCCCTCAGAACGATATAGAAAACCTCAGCGCGATGGCCACCAACCCGAATTGTCAACGCGAACCGCCCGTGCCCTGCTTCACGAACCCAAAGCTCATGTCGCTTTTCCTAGCCCCAGGAGGCCACGCGTTTCATCAGGGGTCGGCTTGCGCATACTCGCAAGCAGCTCTTTAGACTGCTTTGGTTTCACGGCACCAGAAGCCTCAACGACTCGACACTTTGCCATGTGTCAGTGAAGTAAGCCTTGCAGGAATCGATCCACGCCAGGAGCTCCTCGCGCTTTCGTCTCAGCTCAGCATCTCTTGCTTCGACGGCCTTAGGGGTCGACAGGGTGAGGGGGGGGGTCCCTTAACCCCAACCCTAACCACAGAAGATCCCCGTCCCTTCTCACCCACTGCATAGCAATCCCACCCACGTCATGCGCGTGACCCGACCCCCTACAAGTGCACCACTTACCACTGCAGTCGCCCAGGTACTCCTGGAACAGCATCGCTGAGAAGAGGTCGAACTACTCTTTCTAGTCCTTGGGGGTCTGCAACCCTGGGATGTTGCGGAGGAATGCCGTGCGATCTTAGGGCAAGGAGGGCGAGCAAGCC